>BLKM01000068.1:703614-791180 GCA_013340265.1 Coptotermes formosanus
CCCCCCCCCCCCCCCCCCCCCCCCCCCCCCCCCCCCCCCCCCCCCCCCCCCCCCCCCCCCCCCCCCCCCCGCCTAGGCAAAT
Organism: Coptotermes formosanus; assembly: GCA_013340265.1. Classification (NCBI taxonomy): domain Eukaryota; kingdom Metazoa; phylum Arthropoda; class Insecta; order Blattodea; family Rhinotermitidae; genus Coptotermes; species Coptotermes formosanus. The sequence goes on from BLKM01000068.1 coordinate 703,697, forward strand.
CTGTAACCTCTCTACCGCAGCGGATCTGAGCTGTGTATATTAGCGAATAAGGAGGTATTTTAAATCTGTTGTCTTTTTAATGTTTTGAAACAATTTTTTGTAACAGGCGTAGTTTTTTGGTTCATTTGTGAAAGCATTGTTTCTGAGGTCAGATAAACTGTAACTATTGTATGAGACTGAATCGACATGTTTTTCCCCTTCAATGCCAATAAGATGGCTTTGAGGTCTGAAAGCTACTGGTCAGATAACTGCCATGTAGAATGTGTGCAAAGAAACCAGGTTTATTCTTGACAAATGGAAAATTTCGCTAAAAGCTCTCTTATGACCACGAAAAAGAGGGCACAATAATCAGAAGATCCTGGGAACATTTATTTTCCTGTCTGTACATGTATTGAACTTAATGAATGCAGTTATCTGCATGATGATGAGCCTAGTGCTGTTTAAAGTGGAAGAGACTTCTCACAATTTCCGGGCAACGAAGCAACGAATTTTCGATTTTGTTGGTAAATTGGGAAGGTCCAAATCCACATTGTTTACCATGGAAGTGTAATGTCACCTCTCATTTCAAGATAAATCTGTTCTGCTTGGATTTGTTTTTTAGTGGGGTTACATGTCAACATGGATACGCGTAGGAGGGAAGTGGAGGAAGCTCGCCGCAAAATGCAAATGAAATATGATAAAGAGGCAGAAGAGGCTGCTCAGAAAAAGAAAGAGGTTAGTAACAACTGGTCTTAATGCAGTGTGGTTCCTAGGCATTTGGACAACACTTTAACTCTTTATGAGTGACATACAGAAATCGGTCAAAACCCAACATAACACTCCACAGTATAGTGCCACCCCCACTTAGCACCCATGAAAGTTTGTTAATGTAAATTCCCATAAATTTCCTATTGCACCACATTTAGATTTGTCACCACTCCTTGTGTACTGATACAAATTATGGTAAACAAACAGTGGGGCTACTGTGGTGTTTTACCATATCTGCAAAGTTTCCCCCTGATGAGGGGTACTTTTCATTTCAATACTATTTGCTGCTTTATTGTACTTTAGAGGGAACAGAAGAAACGTGAAGCATGGCTAGCTAGACAAGAAGCTCTTGTTAGACCTGGTCATGTTCTGGGAAGAGGAGGAACATCAGAAAAAAACCTGCTACGTGATGTTATGGAGCATGAAGATGGGGATGAATGCCAACAACATATGAGTAAAACAGAACAGGATTGGATAGAGCCGCAGTATAATACTCTTGTTCTACAAAGAATTGAACGAGAGTTGGAGTCAGCCCAGCTACAGAGAAGGGTTAGTGTACTGGATTTATTTTAAATAACTAAAATCAGGCAAAATTTGGAATATTCAACATTATGTAAAAGTAACTGTATTCATAACAGTGAAATTTGTCCAGTAGTATGATACTGAATTGGTGCAGTAATGTCTGCACAATGCACATTTGCTCATCATGGTTTTGCTGAATGCAGAGTTAATTATATGTGATTGAAGGTAATTAAATACAGCATATGAGGAAACAAAATTGTCTAACACTGGAAACTTTAAATATATGCTGATAAGTATGGTTGGTTACTCAGCCACTGCAGAAGCTGGTGGCATAATTTACCCAAGTACTGTGTAGGGGGGCATAAGTGCCTACCTTCACATAATGCCATTTTTCCCATAAGAAGGTTGCACAACATGGTTTTGCTGAACACACCATGATCACTCCTAATGTCTCCTTTGGACAAGGGATTACTGTAAAATAGAATGTTATACTTAGTACCTAAATCCATAGACTGCTCGTGAGAGCTAATAGTTGGGCCTGTTTGATGGGGATCCAACCTGCAGATTTTGCAGGATGGAAACAGAAACAGTGCAGCATATTATTTGCTGCTGTGAGGTGTTAGTTTGCCAGCGCTATAATTTCTTTGGGAAGCTGTGTGCTGAACCGAAAGATATAAGCACAGCTTCAGTAAGGGACCTTTGCCTGTTTGTAAGAGGCATAGGATTATTGAATCTGTGCTGAATGGAGTACTTTGGGCTACACAATTAGCCTCAGGCTGAGGTGCATCTGGAGCATCTGCTGACGGGCCCTAAACGACGACGACGACAAAGTTGCTCAGCTAGTCAAGAAATTCCGTGTATTTCTTTAAGACAGAAGATTCATTACCTTGTTGAAAAGAGCCCACCACCAATCTCTGTTCAGAAAATATTTATTGCAAAATAGTTCCTCATTTCATAATTTTCTACTGCAAGTGAATGTATTTTTTAATGTTAAATGTCAGCTTGGCATTTCTTGCATATAGGTCCTAATTTTTGATGAATTGTTTTCAGTAAACTGTCCTGCATTTCTTTCTCAACATCAGATGCTTACATTTTATACTGTTTATCACCATCTTGCTGTACAGTTTAGAATGGATGCAGGGTAGTGTGGTCAGTATAGTGGGTACATTACGGCCTTAACAATCTGGGATGTGGATCCCAGAAGAGGAACGAGATTTTTCCGTCCTCAAAAAATGCCAAAACTGGCTCTGGGGCCCACCCAGCCTCCTATTCGGTAGGTTCTGGCAGCTCTGTCCCTGGGAATAAAGCAGTTGGGGCATGAAGTCGACCACTCACCTCCATCTAGTACTGAATGTGGCTATACCTTTACTCCCCCATATGCCTTAATGGCATGTTTGGGGAAACTGTGTTTTACACAGCAGAATGTTGAATGTTTTCTAGAAATCAAGAGTCACAAACTTTCTGAATTTACACTTCAGTACTGATGCCACTTAACCATAAGACTAGCAGTAGCTATATCAGACATTAAAATGTAGCATTAGGCTTTTATGAAGTGTATGATATGAAACCGACTGTAAAACAGTTTCTCTTATTCTGCTTACCCACTGAGGTGAGAGAAAACATGCAGCAAATGCTGCCATTAAAGTGGATTATGGGGAAGACGTTCTGCTTATTGTGGGTTAAAGGCATGACATTTTTCTCTACGTTTTAATCATCTAAGTGCTGACAAAGGTGAAAATTTTTGGCTGAACACAGGAAAATTTGTACCAACTCTGCTTGATTATTAAATGAAGCAGCTTCTGAATGTGAGTGTTGTGTCATATTTCAGATCACCTGGTCTCCTAAGAACCCAGCATTGTTTAACCCTTTAAAGACGAAGCGTTATCTGTTTTATATAAGGACTCAGTGTGTACCACGCAGTAAACACTGTCCACTTCGGTTATAAAAACCAATCTCTTAATGTTTTATAAGCACAAAAGTTGCTGTTTGTTCTGAAATCCATACAAGACACATAAACGCAATGTGGGCACCACGTAGAATTTTTTAATGTTAAACCTGGTCACATGTAAAGTTACCGCTAGGCTTTAAAAGGTTAAGCCCGCTCTTCATCGGAATAGATTTCTTGGCATAACTCACACAAAGTCTGATGCAGTATGGAACACAATTGAAATTTACTCCTGTGTGGAAAGTGAATTTGAAGCATTAATTTCAGACAGTTACTGTGTTCTGGCACATGACAGTTCATAGTATGGTAGATGTCTCTGTGTCATCACGTCCCAGAATATAGCTCCTGACATGAAAACATGAAATGTAGATTTATTACTGTTCATAGCAGTGGTGTAGCTAGGTTTTGTGGCATCTGGGGCAAGGAGTCACTGCAACTACCACAAACAAAAATTACGCACTTTAGGAAAACCACAAATATGTATTGACTTTCCTTATATGTAGCTCAATAATATAAAACTTGTTGGGTGCAGAAAGTAGATATTCTTAATTTAAAGTATTTATTTTGTTGCCCATTCTGCCAACCCTTGGGTTCTGCCACTTGGGGGGGCTGCACCATTCCCCCCTTCCCTGTCCAGCCACAGTCCTGTTTGGTAGATGTAACTACTTTAATTTTGTCATGATTTTGGGACAGGGGATTGCTGATCAACCCTTTCACTGTGGTCTTTACCATTATGGTACTAATTAAAGTGATTTGCTCTTCTAGCAAGAACACAGCAAAGAAGTGATGCCAGCAAGATCAGGGGATGTTGCAAGACGTGGTGCTGTTTCAGGATCTGGTATGTCAGCTGTACTTGGCAGCTTCAGCAGATTTAATGACAACTGTGCTCCAGTGTTTGAGGAACTGCATACGAATTGAATTAAATGTTTCTGCCTGTTGGGTATTTTGCAAAATAATTGTGATTAGTAATGGCTCGGTATGGCTTCTAGTGCTGGAGCGTTAATTACCGCATTTACCTGAATATAAGATGACCCCATTTCATAGTGTTCAGTTTTCAGGAAAGGATCTATACAGAACATGATTAATTTTGTGTGTGGTGATAAGGTGAACCAACAGCTTTCAAATGGTAAATGAAACAGTTTTTGTATTATATTCAGGTAAATGCAGTTCTGTGGAATTAAAATTAGGGTATATTTATATTCCATGGATCCTTCGCAGAAATAAGTCAAGGATACAGCACACATCATAATAAAAATACAATAAGTAAGAGCAGGAAAATATAAAGTACATAGTTGTTACAGCTATTTATAGACATCTGATAAGCTTACAATAGTGTGCAGAGCAAAATAATTGCAGGAAATAAATATTTTTTCATAAATATTACAATACTTAGAATTTTCAGCTGTGTAAACTTTTTACAGAGTAGCAGTGAGATATGAGGTAGTCTTATAATGTGGGCTTAAATATTTTTATGTCATGATTTCAGCAGTTTACATTTGTTGGACACTTACTGAAAATTTTGATAGCTCTGTAATTTACTCCTTTCTGATATCTGGTGAGGCTAGCATTTGGCATATGGGGTCATGTATGTGCCTTGTTTGTTTATATTGGAAATGTGAAGGTCTCCCTGTAACATGCCATGCAGGCAGAGGGAGAGTAGAGGTATAACTTTGCTCATTCTTAAGTTTGGTACTAGATGGGTGTGGGTGATTAGCATCACGCCTTAGCCACTTTACCCCAGGAAAGAGCATCAGTTCCCATTGTAGAGGAGGCTGGGTGGGTCCCAGTGCCAGTATGGAAGGGTATGGAGAAGAGGAAGTCTCTTGTCCTGACCGGGGTTCAAATCTTGAACTGTCAAGTCCATAGCAAGTCACTATCCTGTCTACATGATCCTGCCCCCCTTTATGTTGTGCATGTCTGAATGTGCGTGAAAATTTTCATGCCCTCATATCTGCAACAGATGACAGTAATGAATGTAATAATTCACGTCCATGAGACAGTACAATATGTTTCATAAATAACTATCTACATGGGACACTTTTTTGACACCTCACATTAGCTGCATTTATAGCTGGCCTTGGCATAAGTTTTGAATATGCTCTAAAGAAAGATTATAGCTTTTTCTAGTCTGTAATGGGTTTCTTTTGGATGATGATATTTTTGCGCTGTATTGAATTTCTCCAGAAGAGTATTCCATATGATATGATGGGGTGGAAATAAGCAAAGGAAATTGATGGCATGTCAGGGTCAGCCACTAACTTTACCTTTCTATGAAAGGAAGAGCTTGAAACTGATTGTAAGACACAAAACTGGCTGTTGTGCTTAAATTCCTTCATCACCCTCACATGGGCATACACTCTATTGCTGTCACTGTCTCTCTCTTGCTCTCTGTCTGTCTGTTGTGTACGATCTACCAGCAAAACCGAAGCCCATATACTATGAACTAAAGGTAGGGGTAATGTTATCCCTGTGCATATCATGAAGGCATATGGGGGATGCAGGTATAACTCTACCCATTCTTAACCTTAGCACTTGATAGATGTGAGTGGTCAGTTGCATGCCTCAGCTGCATTGCCCTTTGCCCATGGAGAAAGAGCCCCCATTGGTCACTGAATAGGAGGCTGGGTGGGCCTCAGAAGCAGTCTGGATACTTTGGAGAAGAATTTTTTGCCCTTCCTGGATATCAAACCAAAATTCCTTAGTTGGCTAGCCCATAGCCTAGTCATTGTGCAAACTGTGCTATCCCAGATCACACCATATGTGATATATTATGAAATCTGTAGTTTTGCAGTTATTCAAAGTTAGCTTGACAAAGTTAACCTGTATTTAACTAGCATTTATCATTGCATATCCCATTTAACACTACCATAAAGATAAAAGTAAAATGAAAATAAAAACAGGTGTTAATGACTATTATTTTGGGCATTGTCTATCATTTTTGTTTTTTCTCAAGCACACTGTTTCACAAACAAGGCCCTGTTCCGATGATCAGCTATGAAGGTTGCTAGTCATTTGGTCCCTTAGAGACAAGTTTTACTCAATGGACACATGCCTGATGACAGAAACATCTGTTTTCTGAAATGTATTTTACAAAAGTCAAGGCGGTAGACAGTGTCGAAAGAAATTGTCAGGTTTATTCTAACCTATCATTGTCACAAATTCTTAGACATAAGTTAAATTAGAATAATTTCATGAGTATAAGTTTTGTAGGACATAGCATATGGTCCCTTTTTTTATTGGAAGCTTTCCTGTAACAAGTCATAAAGACTTGGGGGGGGGGGGGGATGGGATGTTGGGCTTTCATACCTATTCCTTACTTTGACATTTGGCACCATTGGGACAGCACAGTTGTCAGCTCTGTGCATTAGCTTTTTATTGGAAGACCCCACATAATAAGTATTTGGTTTTGTATTTTCTGTGGATGCTCTTCCAGTCCCTGCTCCACATAACTGAGAATTGACTGTATTGTACAGTATTCATGAAACTGACAGTCCATATTATAATACTGTGCCGTAATCATGGGCCAAACTCATGACCATAGTAAAAGGTGAGACAGCTGCTCCCTGGGTCTCACTCATTAATGTTATCTTCAATCTGAGTCTTAGTCTTATGGCCATTTAAGTACAGTTAGCAGGCCATATTGTTTACAAACTGCAAACATTCTTCCTTCAGTTGATCCTGATTTTTGATTTATCGTGCAGGTCCTCCTAATGGAACTAGCGATTACTTCCTGGGAACTGGCTATTCTACTTTGCCAGCCAGCTCTAATAATAATGGTAAGTGTGCTATGTTCATAATACTGAAGTGACCTCTGTCTTTTTGAGAACTTTTTGACAGTAATGGTGTGGGTTTTCAGGTCATGTTGCCCAAGCACATACAGTGACTCCTGGATATGCCACTGGAAGCAGCAACACAGCATTCCCCTCGAGCAGTCGTGGTAATAATGCCAGTTTCACTGAAGTGAAGTCAAAAAAACATATTGTTTTAAAGACTAGTCATTTGTATAATTATTATAACAATTTTGTTACACAGGACTGTCAAATCAGGCAACTGTTACAAACTCTGGCCATGTCTTGGGAACTGGCAAGGCCACATCACCAAAATCTGACAATTATGGTAAGTATACGAATTTATGAAACCAACTGAAGAGTTGTTGATTTTAAAAAGATGATCATTGTAACACTCCTAGGAGTAAGAAAAGCCGGCTGAAAAATTGATCTTTGTAGCCCATTTCCCTTCCTAAAACTCGAAGACAAAAAAGGTTTTGAGAACACCGCTTCATGTATCTGTCTTGCCCCCTGCCCCCAAGTTTACTTTCATGACCAGCTGACTGCTTTTCAAGAAACATTTTATGAATATAATGCCACTGGAAAACATGTCTAGCCCTACTTTCTGATTGTCCATAATGATGAATAGCAACGTGATAGACGTACGGATTTTTGAGGCAGGAACGGCACTGGAGTCACTTCCTTGTAGGTCCTGGAAGGATGAGTAGTAATAGACCTTGGAAAATATACGACTTTTGTCAGGAAATATTTTGTAGAATGTAAAATAACAAAGTGACAACCCTGCAAAAGGTTTGATGGCATCTGTGGTGAAATAGAAGTACCTGAAGTATTTTATTTTCTGTGCTCTCACTCGTGAGTTAGTAGTAGTGTAAAGCTATGGGTAATTTATGTTACTTTCTATAGGTTTCCAACCGTGTACATTCAGAGATTGACATATTGTGTGAGAAAGTGATATCATACTGATCCAGTTAAATACATTTCATTTCCATGATGAGAGCATGAAAATCTTGGATGCTTGTTTTAGTGCCACATGTGCAACCGAATTATAGAGAGGAAATGTTAGCAGCAAGGAGGCGGCTTCAAGAGCAGTATGATGCCCAGCTTAAACAAGATGCCGAGGCCATACAAGTAAGTGCAGATGCATTGCTTCTCAGAAATAACAAAGTTCTGTACCAGTACTTATATACTGTCTTTTGTGAACCGAGTTGAATGTTTCACAGTTTTACACCGGAAACAATATGGGGGTGTTCTAAATGGTTTTTAAGTGTATTAAATTCAGAAATTTTGAAAAGTGGTTTTGGTTTTAGGGTCTTATATTGTAATTTTTCACAAGTTTTAAAGTCAGTTTATGGAGAGAGACCCAGCTTTATGGAGTTCTGTGTTTATCAGTCCTGTAGTAACTCTCGAACATACTGATTGCCTGTATGATATCTGATGGGGTGAGCCTGCCATTGGTCATGCTCCCACCATGTCCCTTGATTACGCTGGGTATTGGCCAGATACCTCACATCTCATTTAGATACCGAAATACCACTTGTCTGTCACTAAATGTGGGGGAAGTGCACAGACTGAGAGCAGTTTGAAACAGGATGTTGAGTATTTTTGATCTAAGGCAGAATTCATAACTAACATTTCTTACTCAGTGTACCATTTTCAGTGGCGATGTGATTTTTGCTGTAAAATATATGCAATCCTCCATGATGAACACATGATACAAACACTTCTCACTTTATACAAACTTACTTCCATGCATAGAAGCTGTAAAAACATTTTTAAACTTTCAGCCTGTTTGTGAAAATGTGTAAAATATCATTTCATGTACTGCTTTGTGAGGCTGGAGGAAATTACAAAATGAGGAGCTTCATGAATTGTAGTCTTCACTCTAAGTTATTTGAATGATAATGTGAGGCGGAAGAAGACTACTAGGTAAAGATGATAATAATGTTATATGGATCTTCAAAAAATGGGTGTGAGGACATGGATTCGATTCTTGAAGTTCAGGGTACAGTCTTGTGGCTGGCTGTCTTGAAGACATAATGGACGTTTGGGTTTGAACACAGTGTGTCATTGGGTAAGCAGTTCCTGATGTTTTGAACGATCATAGTACCTTCAGCAACAGGGTCACTTTTTTGGACTGCTTGCCCTGGAGATGAAGGCACTGTGATTGTTCAAAATCAGTGACACACGGTCATATCCCAGAAGACTTGAATACTCAGCAACATGAATGTGAGAACATCAAATCTAGAGTTCCATGAAAGGCAGAGTATTGCTTGAGTGAGTGATCATTCTAAGGAGCCTTCATGGAATTCCACAAGTGGGAGGGGGCGGGGATGTTATGACAGTGCTTGAGATTTCCCCATTTCCCCATGCTGTTTTATTCCTCTCCAGCCTCCTGTGCCATATGTCAACCAGCCCAAAATTTTTGTTGCTAGCAGTTGTCATGACTGTCAAGGTTTGTGTGAACAGAATCGCTTGATCACTGGAGGGGGCCATGGGACTTCTTTCTGTTGCCCTGCTATAATTGTCTCTTAACAAGAACGGACATACCATTGAGTTTAAACAGTAAAAAATAGTTTGTCATAGTGCTAGGAAGTCACGGCACCATTTTCTGAAATGTAATCTTTATTACATGCATTTTTTTAACAGGAAGTAAAGGACACTGCAGAAAGGTATGAATGCAGTTCTTCCAACTAATGGTGCTTCCACATACATCCACTTCTCAGTTTTCTGAGCAGTGGTGTCAGATTTATTGACAAGACACATATGGGGCAAGGTTTCTAATTTTAGGGAAGAGATTTTAACCAAAATTGGTATCATTTTGCTAGTAGTGGTCCCAGTGGCATAAGTTGTTACAGGTGATAATTTTTAGGCACATTCGCAAAATTATGAGAAGCGACTGTTAGCTTCATCATGTCTGTCCACATGGAATAGAGGGATTTTCGTGAAATTTGATATTTGACAATTTTTTGAAAATATGTGGAGAAAAATTCTAGTGTTATTAAAATCTGACAAGAATAACTGGTACTTTACATGAAGAACTATGTACATTTTTGATAATATCTCACTGAATTCTTCATAGAATGAGAAATGTTTCAGACAAAAGTTGTTGAGAGACTCAAAACACACATCTTATGTTCAATAAAGCTTTTTCAAAAACAGTGCCATTTATGAGATAATGCGAAGCAGTATGGTAGAGAGAGAGAGGCCAGAGTTGACAGCACAATACAGTGCTGAAAAGGTGTGATGTGCATTCTCGATAACTGAGGCAAGAATACAGACACACAATATTTAATACCTACTGGCTATGGCAACAGTGGTTATGCCAACACACCACAATGTTATGTTATATGTTCATTGCCTGTCATGTTGTTCTTAAAATGAAGAGTTTGAAAATTTGCCATTTATTGATTGGCATGTTTATGATGAAGTGCATAGCACCACTGTTTCTATTTGTACGTCTGTAACAACAGATGCGACTGAGTTGTGGTTAAACTTTGAGATATGTTAATGTGTTATATCAGTACTGCTACATATATACCAACTAACAACTTCATAGTTGACTCCTTGTCTCACTTTTTTAAAACAGTACTTCTTAACTGTTTTTTTAAAAACCTTTTTATAACAATGTTGGCAACATTTGAACATTGATGTTAATTCTAACACTTTATTTAGTATATATATGTACAATTTTTAAATTTTTGAATTGTTATATATATTTGTAATGTGTTCAGTAATGTAAACAGGGACATCTCCTACCTGCTACAATTAGAGCTTCCAGCTTAAAGCGTTTGTTATGGCCTGATAATGGCTCTGTTTTGAGCCAAAACTAGTTGCCAATAAAACATGTGTCAAATGACTTGTTGGGTCAAATGGTAGAGATTGATGCAGTGAAGCAAATGTATGCATCATGGAATGCACAACTTGATTGCAAGCATTCATCTCTCCCACTAGATTCAGCAAAACAACTCCCTCACTTCTGAAGACATGTAAGTTAAAGTAAATTTAATAATAAGGGGGTAATATTTTCCAGTTAAAGCTGGTATACTTATGTCTCAGTATTGACTGAATTCTGTCTGTACCCCTTGTGCCATGAAACTAAGTTTGTATAACCTATGGCATGCTTTCAGGAAGCAAGCCTGTCAGTAACAACAAATCCCTTTTATTGTCTGATTTTGTGTAAGTGCAGGAATGGTGTTTACTTTGTATTATTTCTTGTTCATAAATCTGTGTGTCATTTGGGTATTTTAGAAGTTGTTACTAACAGAGTAGAGAATGTTTATAAAATCATTATTTAAGTGGCAGTTGTAGTATAAAGGGCAATAATAAAACTCCAACGTATATATTTACCAGTATAGTGCATGTTCAAATTTCAGTGAGAAAATTTTACATTTCCCATCTCTAGCTGCAGTTTACACACACAACTTGTACATTGAACTACTGTTAAATGCTACAGGCCTTGAGGGAACATGATGCACAAACACAGTGCCACAGATATACAAGTTACACAGCTGGTATGGCAAAGGCATATACTGCGATACTGACAGGTCTCCTCACTCTCTACAAATAATTACTAACAACTTAGGTATAACAAAGTGGCTGTTCTTAAACTTTTGTGTATGCAGTGAAACTAGCTTAAGAAAAACCTGGTTAAGAAAATTTCCCGCCTAAGAAGTCAGGATGAAAAAACACTTGCTCGTAGGCATAACTTGGCTAATAATGGGGGGAGGGGGGGAACAGTCTCAACCATGTATATTAGGAACTTTAATTTATGAAGGATTCAGGTTCTTCTTCTTCTTCAGGGCCTGTCAGCTTATGCCTCAGATGCACCTCAGCCTTCGGCTTATTGTGCAGAGGAGTCAGGTTAGAAAGATAGGGAAGATTCACTTGAATGCAGATTTTTATTTTTGTCCATCTTTACACCACTGAAATGATGATTTTGAAAATATTTTTATTTTTTGTGTGCCCTGCTTCAATTCATTTGCAAAAAACAATTCTTAGGTATATGAAATATAGGAGGGGCATTTGACCCCTTTCCCCCCACCCCCCAACTTACGCCTATGCACTTGCTTGTTGATATGCAATGCTGGATGTGGGGGCAGTGCAGGTTACAGTATGTTTATTCCCTAACTAAATGTACAGTATTTACCTGCACTTGATATATGTAACTTACTGCACAGGCTTCTAAGGCCATAAAAGCAAGTCCCATGAATGATGGGGATTGCAGCTTCCTGCCTTCTGCCTATTGTCATATTGCCCTTCAGTCCCGGTAGTATGTGTCAACCAGCCCAAATGCTTACTAGTACCTAATGTCATCACTTTATCACTACAAAAATTCCTGTGAACAGAATGACTTGTGATTGGAGGGGAACATAAGGAAAGATGCTTCAGCCTGCACGAGACATGTATGGGGCTGATACCATCTGCCTGTGGACTTGGTATAATATTTGTGAAGGAAGTCAAAACAGCACTCTGATGGTACATGTAATTCACTGTTGTGAATATTGTGACAGAAATAGTGAAACACTGGTGTCTTGTTGTTGTTGTGTGTGTGTGTTTTTTTTTTAAACTATGAATACACCATAGTACACTAACAGTGATGAGAAAGGAATAGACAGTTTGGTAGGGAGAACAGGACAGGATATCACCTGACAAACTAAATGGGTAGAGCTGTCCACAATGTTGCTTGGTACATATTAGGTACTTGTTTTAATGTCTGGAAAACAGCAATACCTGGCAACCCTTTGGTCCTCAAGGTGCCAGACAAACCTATTTTTACTGCACTTCAGTGTCCTTATGACTTTCACTTATTCTGATCCTTTTCTACCTTGCAGTGTAGAGGTGCCCTTATGACATGCAGCTATGTCTCAAGACACTAGTGAGACCTTTACTCTCCATTTATAGTACTTCTTGTGCTGCTGCTTCCAGTTCGAATCACATAATTGCCTTATAACCAGTGACATCATCAAACAAATGCACATTAAATGTGCCAACATAATATGAAAGTAGAATATCTTCTGTAGTGAAAGCAAAGAACAGTTGTAACGAATGCAAAAATAGACTGGGTTGCAGAGTTAGAAATAGTACTGTGCCTCAGTGCTGTCCAAATATGGCATGGAACACTAATTCCCATGAAGGTACAAAAAAGTAAACAAAAAAATTTAAAATCTAAACTAATATGCTGCGAGAAAGAGTTCAGATTAACACAGTTCTCCTCCAAAAAGCCATAAAAATAGGCTAAGAACATTTACAACATTACTACAAAATGTGATACTGCTTGGCAAACCTATTTAATGATTTTATTACGATCAACTTAACAGTTCTCGAGGAAGGAAATTTAAAAAATACAGTGTTAATTATATTTTGTTAATATTATACCAGCATTATATTCAAAAGGAATCATCTGCGTTACTTCAAATACTGGATTTCTAAATATTAACAACAGTTTACAGTTCATTTCAAAATTTAACAAAATACGTACATTATGAGAATACAAATTTAATGACAACACAGACATGAAGAAGTATATATACTAAAGTTGTCTTTTATATTAAAGTGGAATATGGTCTCTAGACTTCATGGAGGTTTTATGGGCCAAATTATGGTCTGACGACAATTCACAGTCCCAAGATGATGAACACCTTAGCCTTCCTCCTGCATTATTTGTACCTAGCCACAGCCACCTCCAGGACACGTTCGCCGACGGGGTCTGTAGCCACCAGATCCACTTGGCCCCATCAGAGGATTGTAATCTGTTAAAAAAGTGTTAGAACTGTACACTGTAATCCACTGTTCAGTAATTGGCACAAGTGATTCTTACACCTATCCTCAATACTGTGGGAATCTGCAAGCAGACAACCTCTCACATCCTTTACCATATTAGTTCCAGGATGGTAACCCTTCTTAAATTCATTTGCCTCTATACAAGTCCCAAATACTGCTCTTCTTACCGTCTGTTGCAAACTCATTAATTTTACCTTTCAAGTATTCCCTTTTTTGTTCCTGAAATGTCTACTAGTTTTGCACCTTGCCACACCAATTGGCTTGGATCCTGTAACAACTGCAATGCAGCCTGCTTAATGCCTTAACTGTCTCTATAGTACTTTCTCCTGCTGTTCTAAAGTCCCTTGGCTCTTGAAATTCTCTATAATAGAAGAGTCAGAGCATGCTAGATGTAAGTATTTTTCAATCACTGTCTGCCCAAAACAGGCATGAAATGGTCACATAGTGTCAGTTCTTCTCCTGAAGTGCAGCAGCTATCAGGGTTCTTTCCCTGAACAAAATATTACAGTAACACACACAAGCTAAAGCAGTGTACGAGAATGAAATGTGACGTCTAAAACAACACGGCATATTTAAGTCTCATCTAATTTTATGTTGGAAACAGGTAAGGCATTAAATAAATAAACAAGAAAACTAAAAATAAAATAAACATTTGTAACTTAAATTTTTAACAATACATATGGCACTGAAAGCCCAGTAATGTACAGGCACTGCTCTGACTGAGCAGTTATTCAATACCTGGCCGATATGAGGATTTTGACTTCTGTCCTTTGTTGTCTGAGTGTGTGGTGGTGGTTTGGTCTGATAGTCTGTGGCCAAGATGAACTGGTCCTCTTGCCTCTTGTGTTGCAAGATATTCCTCTGCCTTCTTTGCTTGATGCTGCATAAATTTAGCATCATATGTAAAACTGCATGCCTTAACCATTATTTACTATGGTCAAATTTTGTTACATTTAAAAACCCTTACTGTGGTACACACACATCTGCAGAATTCAGGTGACCTGTTCAAATGAAAATTTTTCATCACCTGTTCCTGCACTCAAAGCCTTGACTGGGTAAGATGATAGACCAATCATCAGGATGAAACCACTTGGCCATGCCATGGCTCAGGCAGTTAGCTGCCGGCCTGTCATGGCATGGTCTTTTATTTCCTGGCTACTCACATATCATGTTTGCCATATCTACTGATCTTGACTGAGCTGTATCCACTCTCCCTCTCCTGTGAGTCAAGAGTGACCATGTTCCTTGCAACCTGTCTATACAACCCAGCAACTCTGTCACCTCGGAATCAACTGGAACATAATCTTCCCACCCTGAACGTGGATGAAGCATGTTCCTCTGCAACGCTGGTATCCACCTACAGGACTACACAGTATCATCACCGAGAAGACCACGAAATGAGTTGCAGATATGGCTGTTGGTTTTGCTGATGAGTCTTCTAACATCCACAAACTATGAGAAAAACAGACAAAAATAACAATAAACAAAGTACTTATCTTTTACATGCAACTATTATTACAAACCTGTTTCATTTTTTCAGCATGAAGTTTGGCTCTTTCATCATGTTCTGTCTGAAGCCTTTGCCTTGCCGTTTCCATAGCTTCTTGGCGGGTGCGGACTAAGTCAGGATCTGCAATATGATGGTAGAATTTAATGTCACAATAAAATGCATGACTGTTCTCTGGAGGTCCATGTAACACCCACATCTGCTTACCAAACTGGCATCATTTTAACTTCGGTGGCACATGCATAAGTGCCTACATATGTGAAGACTACATTACTATTTGTTGCTATATGACATGTTCTTTTTAACAGACAAAATTATCAGTGATAAAGATATTTTCCAATGTTCATTAGAATGATAAGCCTGTGAACACTAAAAAAGAATTTAATATAGTAATTTTTGCCTGTTGTTCCCTGTGGGTGTGAAACATGGTCTATGACTATACAGGAAGACCATAGGCAAAGGATGTTTAAGAATGGGTGCTGGGGATAGCAGTTTGACATGTGACAAAGGAAGCAACAGAGGGCAGGAGAAAACTGAATAATGAGGAGTTACTTAACTTTATGCTCACCAAATATTATTAGGGCGAACAAGTCAAGGAGGATGTGGTTGATGTGGTATGCAGCATGCATGCTAATATACAGATATGTACAGTGGTTTGATGGGAAGGCCAGAATGGACAAGACAACTTGCAAGACATAGGATTAGATGAAAGGATAACACTGAACTACATCTTAGAGACAGCAGATGAGAGGGTGTGGGCTGAATTCAACTGACTCAAGACGGACTGAGGGAGACCTCTTCTGACATGGAAATGAGGCTTCAGATTCCATAAAATGCATGGAATGTCTCGATTAGCTGAGCAAATATCAGCTTCTAAACAGGGACTCTGCTCCATTAGGTGTTTATTTTAGTAATTTACCAACAAGCTTTCTGATACAGCAGCCCTCACGATCTAATGTTATCACGGCTCCATACAGTACAGTCCTTTAGAAGTTAGTAGTCACTAATCTATTCAAAGGAATCCACAGCCTTTTATGGAGTCCAAAGGTTCATTACTCTTTATTTAAGTCCAACTAAATACACTTATAAATGTATACGTGTATTTACTTGGACTTGTTAATAATTGACTAACACATGGAAATCATGGAACGTATTAAGTTCATTACTGTATTCACAGCAGCCCACTACCAGCCCTATCCTGAGCCATGTGAATCCAGTACATTCCCTTCCATCCTACTGTTTAAGATTCATGTTAATATCATATCGTACATCATAACCATTTTGCTTTTATGAAATGCATAATTATTTTCCTCATTACAAGTTGGTTGTAAATGATGCATATGCCATGGAAATGTCTAAGTAGGAGGGGTGCAGAGAAGAGGAGGATGAGCAGTACGGGTGAGCAAAAAACGAATAAACAGCAACATCAATTACATCTCACACAGGGCCAGCCTGAGACAAGTGGTGCCCCAAGCAGGCCATTAACTTGGTGCCCCAAGCAAGCTAATAATTTGGCACCCCTTCAGACCAATAATCTTCAAGCTTTACAACATGGCTGGCAAACATATTTGAAGGCACACGCCAAAATGGCAGATAATTTTCAAACAAATTATTTCACATGTGGAAAACCCAAATTTACCAGCATTACATTTTCAATTATTCCAGTGCCATCGTAAGTGCTCCGGTCAGCTGCCCAGCTGGCCCACCCCTTAGACCAGCCCTCGTCTCATGCCAAGTTCTTGTTTCCAGAAGTTATAACTGTTTATGTGTAAAGCTGAACTTCAATGCTTTTAGAGTCATAACAGAAAACCTGCACTTCTGGTAGATTACAGTATACTAGTAAGACAAGTATTACTACTAACTCTTATGGCAGAAGGCAGCATATCTTCGTTCCTCTTGTTGTTCCCTGAATTTCTTTATGTATGGCTGCACCTTGATCCACAGACAGTAAAACAGCAGACCGGCACCAACAAAAAACCACCCATTTTGTTCCACAAATGATTTTCCTGCAGAATGTACAAAGTTATTTGGGTTGGACATGATATACAAGCAGAACTATGCAGCTTTAGCTATGTACAGAAGAAATGTATCATGTGTATATTGCTCAAACATAACACGTTGGTTTTCTATGATGTAAATAGCACCACAAACCATACTGTATTGGTGTGGTTTACCATGCTGTCTATATCACAACCTGCCCCCGATAGCTGCTTGGCTTCAGCACAGTGTGGTTTAATGTATTAATTACACCTGATACTTTCTGTTGGATGGTGACTTACTATTTGAAACTTCTGTGTATACCACCACCCCAACACTACTACATCTACTGTTAACAACTTATATTCATGTATTTTAAACTATGGTTTATATGACTGTCATTTTACATGTGTGGACTGGTTCTGACACTGCAGTAATTTAACATCTTATGTATTCATCCCTTGTGCTTTGCCTCCTTGAGGATGGGCAAATGATTGGCCGAAACATGTAGATCACTGTGTATATAACTACTTGGCATACACTTATGTGTATTCTGTTGATGCTATTATTGCATACAATTGACTAATGCATGGATCATATAAAGTTGTATTATGATGTTACACATCCTTTGGCTAAACTCAGAGAAGGATCTAAGGAATATAAATAAATTCTATGCTATTCCAGTGGACACCTACGGTCTAATTAACCTTACGCACTACAGCCTGTAATACTGACTCATACTGGAACCGAATCTAACACAATCATGCTATCACTGAAATTGTATCTTATTTATTATGCCACTTGCTAGTTTGTTATGTCCACAGAAAACCATCTAACTTTCATTTACGGAACAAACCTCTAAGGTCACCATGGGCAGACTTGAGCAAAAGCTCGGAGGGACGTTATCACGTCATGCGAACATCTGACAACCTAAACACATATTATTAAACAGACAGAATATGAAGGCAAAATTCATCACTACAGTCACAAAGCGGGACATGTTAAATTTAAAACTGTTTCACAACAGAGCGTTGAACATGAGATGTCACTTTCCCACAAATAGTGTTAGCTCTGATAATACTAACCCGAATGAAACCAAGAGGCTATGAATTCTGGAGGTCTCTCCTCCAACACTTCTGGGTGGATCTGTGCATCCATTCCTCAATGTGGTATAGTTCTGAAGCAATGATTTTAAACATATGACATACTTTACGCTAACACATCATGCTGAAATCAGCAAAAAGACTACTCATGTTACACACAAGTGACGTAATTTCCGTCATATCCACGAACACTGACGTCAGACATATTTGAAATAATCGACAACACTAGTAGTCGATACCTTGCAACAAATGAGACATCCGATTATTTGGTTCTTCGATAGGCATATCAGTAGGTTAGGGAAGTGCAATATGCAGGTGGTGAATAAAACGTACATAAGAATCACGCTGTTCCTTACGAAATAATGTGTACGTACTATGAATGCATTTAGAGCATCCACAAACACAATGTTTCGCACATGTCTGCTTCGAGAAAATATAAATGACAGACGTAGAGATTTTAGGTTATGGTACAATTTAAGGGGTCTCAAAACCACAGGAAAAATCCTACGCGAAATCCCACGTATGTATGGCTCTACAAACATTTATCGTCACATTTGCCGAAGCTGTGTACCAATGCAGATCAAACCGGCAGAAAACACATCAATAAACATCTTCGATCGACGAGCCAAATTTCTTCAAAGAGAAAGGGCTGCCCGTGCACCAGACGTAGAAGTATACGACTATTTGAAAGAAGAAGTGGGTTACAGACTTGCTGATCGCATATTTGATATCAAAAGAAAGTTCAAACTTGCCGTGGACTTGGGGTGTGGTAGAGGTTATGTTGCTAAACACATTGATTCAGAATCTGTGGAAGAATTGGTTATGTGTGATATGAGTCCAACGTGGCTAGATCAAGTACCAAACCCACCAAATGTAAAAGTAAGGCGTGAAGTTGTAGATGAAGAATTTCTTCCTTTTGAACCAGCATCTCTTGACCTCGTAACTAGTAGTTTAAGCATGCACTGGGTAAATGATCTACCTGGGGCATTTCGTCAAATAATCACTTGCCTAAAAAATGATGGAGTGTTCATGGGTGCTGTTTTTGGAGGTGACACCCTGTTTGAATTGCGGTCTTCATTACAACTTGCTGAACTAGAACGTCATGGGGGCATAGCTCCCCACATTTCACCTTTTACAGAGATTCGGGACATTGGTAGCTTGCTTACAAGAGCAGGCTTCACAATGCTTACAGTGGATACAGATGAAATTGTGGTTCGCTATCCATCTATGTTTGAATTAATGTGGGATCTGAAAGGAATGGGAGAGAACAATGCAGCTTACAACAGGTGTCATAATTAATATACCTAGCATGACAGGGCCACAACTAAGGCAACAGTGCAGGATATATGTCTGAAGTTTTGTATTGTACATTTTAGTAGCCCACTTTAAGTGTACAGCTAATACCTACTGGAAAAGCAGCAGGTATGGAGATTGTCATATTACACCATTAAGAGCAACTTTGTCTTCCAAGTTTCACCATAACATTTTTCTTTAGTTGTGGCCCATTATTGTAGGTGTGCAATAATAGTGTAGCTGTTTTTATGTTAATACCAGGGGCTCACCTAAAGCAGTGGTGGGGGGGGGGGGCTGCCAGGCTGCAGCCTCCCCCCAGCCCAAAATAAAAAAAAAACATTTTGTATATATTATGATATCAGAAGTTTTATGTGATTTAACCTTCAGCTGAAATCAGCTTTTGAAATCGGCTGATGACTAGTACATTAGAATTTTGAAAAATACATTAAAGTTAAAAAAAGACAACAAGATAGGACATTGTGATTGAGTCATGGAACAGTGTTTGCAACTGCATTTATATACATACAAATTATGTATATAAATGTAGTTGCAAACAAAGTTATGTTATACTTACATGATTTTTAAAATCAAACAAATTATATACAGCCTCAGGATCAGCTCCCTGCAGTGAAAAATTCTGGGTGGACACCTGGTTAATACAGCATCACATACTTCCCTTGTCTAATACAATACTAATTGGAAATTAAACAGCTTTGCTAGTGAAACAAATGCTAACAGGATGGATAGTTGAGGACTTGATCCTCAGTATAACTGTGCCCATGTGTCTAATCATCATGAAGTCAGCACCTTCTGGCCCCACCCATCTCATGACATCATGAAACTGCTCAGCTATATCTATCTCGTGCCAATATGAAATATCTAGAGAGATTTATCAGCATAATATCTGTCCTATACATAATTGTTTTGTGCCTACGGACAGATGACTTACAATGCAAATAATGTGCGTTTGTCTGCATGCCGGAATATGCTTTTAACACACTGATTTCCAATTATTATTGAAACGCTGCATGATATTACCTGATACTTTAAATACAGCAGACCATTACCACACTATTTCTGTACACACCAGAAACCTTCTAACATATTTTAGTGTCATATTATACATGAAGATTGCACTCTTTCTTCTATTTGAACTATTAGTGAGAATTCATAAGTGATGTACTGTAACAATGCAATGACAGTGCAGTTTGACACTATGTAGTCTGGCAGGTGAGGACTATTATATTGAATACACTGCCTCTGTCACAGAAAAACATAGCTGAGAGACGAAAGGTTCTCATGGCGGTAAGTAACAGATTATGGTCTTAAAAAATAAGGACACTAGGTTTTGAAAAATTGCCACCCATCTGCAAAACTATATGGCTTGCAAGAAGGTTGTAATCTTTAAAACAAGGTGGTTTTCAGCAGTGGTATGTATTGTGATACTGACTGTAAATGTAAGAGTTTTCCAAACATTAAGGTGTTGGAATATTTAACACAAAAATAAAAATTGAGTTTGTCAGTGTATAATCTCATCTCTGAAGTCAATAACAAATTATGACTTTGTACAACAGATTGAAACTTACACATTACAATTTTTTTCGACAGGAAGTTGCACTTACGGCGTGACACTGCTGTGGCTGCTGCTGCCATCTACAAGCAACTGTATGGCAACAATGAAGGTGGAAAGCACTCTATACCTGCTACTTTCCAGATTATCTACATGCTTGGCTGGAAACCAGATGTCTCACAACCAAAGCCACTTCCAAGAGGAAGTGGAGAAATGTCACTCAAGGACTTATACAGACTGGATGAAGTAATCAGCAAGACAAAAAAAATGCCATTAGATGATCAAACACCTGAACCAGAAAAGAAAAAATAGAACATAAAAATCCTATGTGTAATAGACTACAGCATGATATGCTGAAGCTGAAGGGAAACTGCATTGGTCACGACAGTCACTAAGTTAACGAACAGTATGAACGTGTGTACTGCTGTCACCTACACAATTGTTTAGATGAATATCATTATAGCTTGAATGTAAGCTGAAACATTCATTAGATATCTCTTCACTCTGAAGGTATGGGTTAAATTTATTTGTTAATATTTGACTGGCTTTATTTAATTACCCTACATTGGCTGCATTTGTTATGCAGATTTATCTTTAAATGAGGTGTGATGGGAGAGAATACTGTTCGGAGAGATGCTGAATGAGGAGTTTTGATTTATTTTAAGGCACTGACATCATATGTAAGAAAACCTGTCAGTGTAGCCAGTAACCTACTCAAGATTAGAATCAGGCTGCCCCCCCTCCCCCCACCCACAACATGTTTATATATCATGTTACTATAATGATTTGGTGTCTCCTTCAAAGGATCTTATTTTGAGACATTTGGATCAAATGTTATGGCAGTACTGAAACCACAATAGAAAAATGATTCCCAGGAACTTTTCCCAGCATTGTAGACATTGGAATGTGTTTGTGTGTGGAGGCAGAAGTTTACCACACTTAGTGACAAAATACAGTACACATAAAGGTAGAGGTACAGCCCTCCCTGTACTTAATTAAGCACCATTCCACTAAGACATATGGGGAAGTGGAGGTCTAGCTCCATGCATTCTTAACTCTGGCATGAGATGGAAATGACTGGCCCATTTCATGGCTAGAACAGGAGGCTGGGTGGGCTCCAGAATTGGTCTGCATGCTTTGGAGAAGGAAAAATCTCTTAACCATGCCACCAAATGAACCTTGACTACGTTGGTCACCCAGCCCATGCAATAGTCACTATACTAACTGAGGTGTCAGAGAGTAATTGGAACAACTGTGAGTAACAGTCACCAATTTATATAATTCCCAGCATATGACGTATAATAATTGGTCATCAGGGCTGTGGAGTCGGTACCCAAAACCTCTGACTCTGAGTCCTCAATTTTTACGTCTCCAACTCCAACATAAAAGCTCAACATGTATTAATAATGGTAAATCTACTAAAATGGTAAATGGTATCATAAGAAATTTCATCACCACCAAGTGAATCATCAAGCTCGTTCTTACACTTATAACCTATATTTAAGTACAAGTCTAATGGTTATTGTTGCTAGTATGTATTTAAGATTTTATATTGAGTCGGTACACTTTCACCAACTCCCGACTCCACCCAAAATTCCATCCAACTCCGACTCCACAGCCCTGCTGGTCATTATTTGTAACAGCTAGATTATTTACTCCTACTATTACATACTGTACTACAAAATCAGTTCATGTCTTACACATGTTATGTGCCACATATCTGTTACGTTGCACATGTTATATGTCATGTTTGCATCAGTAATATTGTGACTTTCTGAAGAGTACAATTCAACTGTGTAAGTGATTTAGATGAGTCAGAGTGTACTCTTTCCTTATAGATATATCCACATGTATTTCCATTTCCCAATATATTGCGTATTACACCATAACAAAATTTTATGTACACATTGTGTGTGCTAAAAAATAACTAAGAGTAATGTTTGGTTTAAGAAATTCATCATGTTTCAAGAACAGAAATGTTCACTTTTAACATAGTACATTATTTGTGCAGGGGTACATGAAGTTCAAACCACAGTTCTCAGTC
Source organism: Coptotermes formosanus (assembly GCA_013340265.1). Classification (NCBI taxonomy): domain Eukaryota; kingdom Metazoa; phylum Arthropoda; class Insecta; order Blattodea; family Rhinotermitidae; genus Coptotermes; species Coptotermes formosanus. The sequence continues at coordinate 726,973 of BLKM01000068.1, forward strand.
CTGGAGTTTAACCTTTAGCATTTGGCCCTTTAAATTCCAGCTTTCAGCTGTGGCCAGAGCACTCTTCAATTTAAATGCCCACTGTGGTATGTCTTCCCTTTTGGGTGAAAAGGAAGTACATTTACTGGGAAAATGTTGTCCTGTTCAGCCATTGAAGGTTAAAGAATTCCCCCTGAAACAAGTCCAAATAATAGCAAGAGCAACCAACAGATATCAGCACAAAGAACTATAAGAAACCAAATGTTACAAAGAGGACAAAATGTTTGGATTATCAATCAGAGAAGCAGGAATTCTTGCAGTCATCTAGATTATCCCATTCTGTTCCAAAACTGTGATTCCAGAAAATGCTACTTTAACTGAATGTTGAAGGTAACATACAGCTCTCCCTTGGACCTAATTTATGAACTAAATTGCATTTAATGCTCATTCAGCATTACACAACTGGGCGTCAGGAAACACTCAACACCCTGCACATGCCTTCTAGTAACACAATACATTAAAGGGAAAATCTCCCATTAAGGGTGTAACTACCATATGTGATGCTGAACATTCCTGTGAAATGAATCAAGTGTTCTCTCAAGACTGTTCGGTATCGTGTAGGCATGATGACACAGATGCTCCAGGATCCACAAATTCAACTATGAATATTATTTTAACATTCCTTGGTTCTACAAGATGTAGATTCTACATTCACAACCACACTCACAAAACTCTTTTCTGAGTTATATCTATCACCAGGTTTTTAATATTCTATCACCATTACTAATTGTATCATGTACAATATTTTCAGTAATGCACTGCATGAAGTCAAATTCCAGTAGAGGCAAGATTTTCCGCACCTGTCCAGACTAGCTCTGGGGTCCACCCAGCCTCCTGGAGAATGGGTATTGGGTCTTTCTGGGGGTAAAGCAGCTGGGGCATGGAGCTAGCCACCCCATGACCTTCTAGCACTGAGGCTAATGGAACAATAGAGCTATACCTCTACTCCAACTTGGGCCTTCAGGCCTGTATAGGGATCCCTTTTTTTTAATGCATAACATAACACTGCATGCTCACCTGATGATGGTATAGCTGTACTAAAACATGCACCATTATGTGTAGCATGTGACAATACTGCTGCACTTGACTGAATCATAGTTATACAAATGAATGCAACAGGATGCTCAAATATTTTCTTCCAAGCCTTAACATTTGTGTACATATACAGATTTACATCATTACGTGATCATTTACGATATCTACGGACAGATTATACCGCAAATCATTTTGTGTTACCCTGTACAAGTACAACACAATTTATCACAAATTCATTCAAAGTGAATATAGCAGCTAATGAGCTTGGTCGAATGGTGGTATGGGTGCTTGAAAATGGTGGGACACTGACTTATAGGCTGTGCCCTGCCTCAGGTCGTTAGTTGCCAGCCGCTTGCTAGAGGCCTGGGTCCATCCCACGCCCATCTTGTGGTGGACAAAGGAGCACCAAGACTTCCCTCAGTACTTTGGGTTTTCCCCTGTCAGAACCATTCCACCAATGCTCTATACAAATTCATTCATTCATTACTGATGCCATATAATCTTAGTAGATAACAGCATCAATAAATAACATATTTGAAAACAAGCACTCACTTTATAAAATGTCTTTTAATCTGTGTGACTGATATAAGATCTAATAATTCATTTACATGGATCTGGAGTTCTGGGACTGTCACAAAACATACTGCAACTCAGAGCCAAAGAGGTGAGTTGTTTTATGTGTTGGGCTGTACATGACTCAATGAACCTAAAATAACACATAAGTTGCTAACGTTTTTAGGCACATTCACAACATCGCAAAAAGCGCCTATTAGCTTTGTCACGTCTATCTGTCTGCATCGAACAACACGGCTCCCACTGGACAGAGTTTCATGAACTCTGATATTCAGCACTTTTTCAAAAATCTGTTGAAAAAATTCAAGTCTGATTAAAATCTGACAAGAAGAACAGGTACTTCATGTGAAGGCCTATGTAAATTTATGATGATAACTCACTGATTTCTTCCCAAAGTGAGAAATGTTTCAGACAAAATTTGTAGAGCAAACCAAAATACATACTTTATGTTCAATAAACTTTTTCCCAGTGTTCATGCACTGTTGCATTTCCACTGTAAAGATGGTTATGTGAAAATTCCACAGTGTTACATTATACAGACACTGCCCGTCTTGTTAATTGTTCTGTTCACTTGTAGTGACACACTTTGTTTTTAATAAAATTCAGACAAGCTTCCACTCATGCACAGTGTTCACTGTAAGTACCAATCAGTACCTCAACTTCTTTTATTTCCGTATCAGATGGCTGGGGATTCACAACAGGAGAAAGACTGTGGAGAATGTAGTGTGATAACTATCAATACCATAATTACTCCCAATTTATACTTGGGAAGTCTCGGCTTCAAATTTTGGCCCAGCACTGGCTATCCTAACAGGTTTTCTTTATACGTTCAATTTCTCCAACCAGATGCTGCAATGTTACCTGATATCAGACCACAACCATTTCCTTTCACACCCTCTTCAATCCATTATTTACTAATCATCCTATAATTTGACGTTATATTATCATTTCCATTATTGAAACTGTTGGTGAATTGGGTTTGCGTGGGGGGGGGGGGGCACAACTGACAGTTTCATCTACCAAACAATGCCTGGGTTTATGAAATTTAACTTATAATTGTGATATCAAATTTACACAATTCAAAGTACAAACCTCATTTGATGTTGCAGTTTCTTGACCTAGTACCAAGCATAGTCACGCTTCAGTTTTTTCCTTATACTGAACAACTCCTTTTTCAATCATGTCAGGGATTTCCACAGCAAGCCATGGTCCAAGCTAAAAAATACATTGGTACAATGTTATTATAATCACACTTCACATACTGATATAACTTTACAATACTGTAGCAGTTATTTATGCCTGTTTCACACAAGGTTTTGATCATGTGTTTACAGCATACATTTTTTTATCTTGGCATACTTTCATACTTTACCAACAAAATCTGAATTGTTAAATTAGAATAAGTCATATTACTTTAATTGATATATGTTATGATTGTCTCATAAGCATATATAAACTCAATTTGCTGCAGATCAGATGCAGGTGGACTCTGTATAGCACCCTTTCTGTACTGGCATGCTGCATTCTACTGGTGGCACTTCGTGGTCCCCCACGTTACATACCAGGTGTCAAAAATGACTTACATTAATGAGGAATATAACATTAAAGTCATGTAACTGTAAAAATACACGCACTGGAAATCAACGTTTGTTTATACTGTTACAAGACTATGGTGTTTTCACAGAATGACTATGGAACATAAAATGCAAAAGGCTGAGAACGACTGCTGTACGTTGTCACCACACACACACTTTCAGTTCAGGCAAATTTATTAGTAACACAAAAATAACAATATAACTTACTCCTAATGCCATGGCATGAGCTATGCCAAATTTTGGAACATTACGAGCCCACAATGGTTTGAAGTGATCTGTTAAGCAAATCTTCCCACCTCTATACATCTTTGCGGTCTTTCCATCAAGCTCTGGAAGTGCTATTTCTGGTGCAGTAGTTGGATAGGTCACTGGAATCTAAACAAGGTAGGATATAATTAATCTTAAGATGAAAATATTTCTTATAAGTAAACTTACGTTGTCCATATTTTCTGTAATACTCTAGGGCACTTACATCAAATTCCACATCAAATTCATATTTTAGTAAATTATGAATATACCAGCACTTTCCGAACCACCTAGTTCCGTCTTTATTAGACTCCAACCGAAACCAGTCATTATCCGCACTTTTATTATTTTGGACGTACTGCGAAAAAAAACGAAACAACAATAAACAACAAGTTCTACACCAAACAGCAGCAGCACACGTCAACAGCATGTGCGTTACACTGCACATATGGCAGAATTATTGCACAGCTTAAAATGAGTAAAGAGTTATCACGGCTCTACCTGAATTAAGGCTTGGTACTCTTCTTTGAGTCTCTGCACCCATACGTCTTTATCACGAGGACCAGCCTTTGTTTTAAGAAGAGGTATAGAACTTAACGTTTTCTTCGTTACTTCGTCAACCATCTTCGTCTTTTGTCAGTCTAACCGCGGATTGGAGCTACAGAACTACTGAATGTTAATCCGTGGAAACACGTGGTGGGAAACAACTCTGATCCATGGTTCGATATGACGTCACATTTCAACTGTACCGCTGTTTATGTTGGTTAACGCTGTTCCAGTGGGGCCAACTACTATTTACACTTCGACATCATAGTCGGTAAGAGAGTTAACTACTATTCCACTCCCCGACCTATGAACACATTTTCAACCCAAAAAGACTCAGACTGTCCTGCGTTATGATACCTTGATGGCATAGGCGTAACTTGGCTAGTAGCGAACGGGGGGGGGCCGGGGGGGGAGAGATAGGCGGGAAATCAACCTGGATATTAGAAACTTCAATTTACGAAGGTGTCAAGTTGGCAAAGTGGGGAAGATTGTTTGAACCAGTCCTTAAAACACACACACACACCCATTTCCCCCACTCTCACCCCAAATTAACACGTTCTTGACTGAGACCTGCCCTCTTCTGGGATATTACGCGGCGTCGGGTGGTAATTGTTTACCGACGTTTCGGGACAAAGTATCGGTCCCATCTTCAAGGGTAAAGAGTCCGACCTAGTCGATGCTTAGGTATAAAAATATTCGAGGGGCATTTGGCCTCCTTGCACCCCCAATTTACGCCCATGATACTATATAATCTGATAGGAGTAGCGTTTTGTAGGAATATACTGCCTCCATCTCCAGCAGGCCATCTGAAGATAGAGGCAGCATATTCCTGCAGAACGTTGATAACCACCTACCAAACCTCATGATGTCCTAAACCACACCACGTTACTGAATCTTTACCTGTGTTAAAACCTTAAATAAAGAACCTAGAAGTATTGCGACCAAATTCGGACGTTTCGTGTGGGGAAAACTGAATTACGAATAACTTAGTGAGTTGTACTCTTTCTCAGCTCAGTATTTAACTCCACATTGCTTACCATCTTTTGAGCGTTACAGTTCCGTTTAAGTTTTTCAAAAGAAACAAGAAAGAAAACACATACAATTTCTCCCTCGTCGCATCCATTACATTGCAACAAACATCACGTTTTTACTGAGCCTAGTTACAAAAAAAAAACAGAATAAAGAACATCTTTAAATGATAAACACTGATAAAAAAGTACATACATATATTTCAGTGACTTTCCACTGGAGACCATAAACTGATTGTTTGGCTATTAGGCAGTTTATGTAATAACACAGAAATTCCAAACTGTGTTTTTTATGTTACTCAAACCGTGCATTTTCGTTATGGATTGACACGCACGAACTAATGCACTATTGGAGATTATATTAACCTTTGTACATAAGCCCCTACATACGTTTCGACGATCAAGCCGTCATCTGACGACTTGATCGTCGAAACGTATGTAGGGGCTTATGTATAAAGGTTAATATAATTTCCAATAGTGCATTAGTTGGTGTGTGTCAATCCAAATTGTGTTATTCCAAATTTAGAACGGGCGAAAGGGTTTAGCAGCTCAAACATCTAATTGCTGTACGACATTAAGCCTTGTACGTCATTAGCATTGGTAGAGGTAAAACACCTAATTTCCATCAAAGGCTTAAAATCTCTTCCTTGTTATAATGACAGGTATTTGTACATGGGTAAGTGGTTGTTTTGTTCGGGAAAATACACGTTTTGCATAGGCTTACTTGCGGGCTAGCTATTTCTTGACAAGGAAAGGAAGAGAGCATTCCAGATTCGACGTAAGGTAGTGTTCAGCTACACACGTGACCATTATAGAAACAGGCGCTTAGTGGTACATTTCGCTTTTAGCAGCATTCATTTTAGGCGATCGAAAGCTCTCCAGTAATCGTAGTTCGAGTTATACAGAACAGTTTCAGTTATTTTGTTAATTCAGGAATAAACGCAAGCTGTGTGATCGCCATAATATTACAACAGTGGCTACCCCAGTGGCTTCGTTTCCCCCTTATGTTCCATGGAAGGGATTCGTGCTAACCGATGAGCATATAGCAGTATTGTAACCGTGAGTCGGGCAGTTCAGTGTGGATGGTTACAGACTTTGGCCCCGCAAAGTAGGGGCCTCGAAGTGTTAACATTCGTCGCTTAACCAACCTACCGAGGCGGAAGCAACCGACAAACACCAGCCAAGCCATCGAGGCGGTGACGACGTAAGACGCAGAAACAATACTGCCGCTGTTGGGGAAAAAAGACAGAAGCAGTGTCGCGACGAAAACCGCGGAGAGAAAGCCAATACAAAATCATAGGATAGGCAACAATAGGTGTAACGCCACACAACAGTGTTCAAAATCACAAGCCGGTTCCTCAGTAGCCGAAAGGTGTTGGGGCAGGCTGAAGAAGCGCCTGAAATTGGAATAGATATACAGTGTGCTCAGTCATGACCTACAGGGGGAGCAGAAATACTTTCAGGAAAAAGACCAACTGAAAGTAATACTGACTGTGAAAATTTGGTAATAGGCCGGGCCGGGCCGACCCACGAGCAGCAGGAATTAGGACAAAATCGGAAAACAGACTTGTTAAGTACGATTTTGAAAATGATGACGGCAGGTAGGAAGGACAGAGAAAAGCTGTGGCAGGAGGGTGGGAAGACTGTGGCGCGAAGATACAAAGGAGAGGGAAAGATTGAGGGAGGAAGATAAGAAAGAAATTTTAGACAAGTGAGAACGTTATTCACTACATTTAGCTGCAATATTCAAGACCGATATACAAATTAAACAAAAGGATCACAAAAGATTAGAGGCAGAAACTGTGAACGTGTCACAAGACGTAGCAGTCCTTAGGGAAGAAGCGGAACAAGAAATCCAAGATGTAAATAGTAAATTTAATAGTTTGAAGTCGTTTATGCTTGGGAGTCTGAAAATGCAAACGTCGGAAATAATCGTAAATGAAACAGCTGATCGAGGATACATGCATAGTAGCGGACGATACTGGGCAATGTAACATTGCCAAAACTAAGCGACAGAAACAAGCAAACTATTGCGCAATTTCTGGACGAATGAGACGACTATTTTCCTTTAAAGTCTGTACCCGAAGCTATGAAATTAGCAATCGCCATGACAGCCGTGACAGACAGTTACACTAAACAGTGGCTCACCGCAGTATGCCAAGGCATACAGAGCTACGAACAATTTACACGACTGTAAAAGAACTGCTCTGGAGCCCACAGATTCAGTCGCAGGTTCGCTCTGCCTTGTATCACGACAAGAGTATTAAGAACGCGAAAGAAAGCATGTCAGAACACTTTCTTCATTATTCAATAGGCATCTAACTTGGCCGCGAAATTGTCAGATCTGTACCTGGTCGAAGCGACAAGCGGACATTTCACCCTGTAAGTACTATAATGCCTTTTGTCGGTGAGGGTGCGAACAGTTAAAGAGACCCTCACGTTACGTATTTCGTTACATATGAGGTTTCTTTCAAACCTTATCCTTCATTCTCAAGGGTTCCATAACGATTGGTATGAACATTTGGGTGTACAGCGCACAAGGCTGCATATTCTAATAAGTCATGCAAGTACGGAACGATTGAGAGTGAACCAACCGGTTTAAAATCTGTCGGTTACATTTCATTATTAACTAAGAAAGAACCTGGTATTTGAGGGCGATTACGATTAATTAACAAGTTAACATAAGTTTGTGGCTTTGAAAATCGAAGTGGTAGTCACAAGTTTCTGACACTCAGCTGTGCGGTCCCTGGCATCTGAACACTCATTACATGCAGTGTGATACAGGAACATCGGAACATCACATAACATGAGAGGCAGTACTGGTTTCTGAGCTGTTCATTTCTTAAGTCAGGTAATGACACTTCCTTAAATTAAGTCCATTAGAATCTGTCAAAATTGCAAAGAGATAATCAATGGAGACAGATCATGTGAAATGATTTGGCTTTCAAAATAAATTAAAATGAAACGTGCACAGAAATTCTAGGTTAAGTGTAGGAACAGAGGTGCCAGCTTTTATTAAAATCAGCCAAGACAAACGCAAACGAAGAACTGTGTCAAGAGGTATGGAATTTATAAGTAGGCCTTAAAAATATGTTAACTGAAACAAATTTGAAAAGATGAGACAACGTTAGGCCTCTTCTTGGTGTTTCTCATGCCAGCTCCTCGTGTTCCACTCTTCTGTGCAAAACGAAGGCAAATTGCGGGACCCGAATCTCTACAAGCTGACTTGTTGTTGGGTAATTTCAATGGATACCGGTACCCGTATTACTGAATGATGCTTCAGGAACTGTACCGGTTACATGCCTTGCATTCTGAATGAAGCTGTACTGCAGGAAACTGAAACCATGCACACCAATTACTCTCGGTCATGCATTATATGTAACATGAGCATTTTACGTGAACACTTTCTGGATCTAGGTAGGAAAGAGGGCTAGGAATTTGCAACCAATTTTACATCCAATGAGAAAACTACATCAGTAGACACAGTTACTCTATCAAAAATAGTAGTTACTTGTTAATTTATTATTGGGACCTGGGTCAAATTTTCTGGAAAATTTAATTTTGATTTTAGGAAAGTTACTTTACGTAAAGTGTAAACGAGACGTACTATATTAAGGAAAATTTTTTTTACCCCCTGTTCTATACACAATTAATTTGAATTTGTTACCGTAAATGAATTATAGTGTTTAGGATAGCGTTTTTTTCAGTTTGTGCTAAAAAGTCTAAATTGGTTAAGTATAAATTAAGAATATATCAAAACGGAATAAGGACTGAAAAAATCTAGTTTCCTCGTACGTCAGAATATTTGGTTTGTGTTCCCATCGCAATGCTTTGCAACAATCGGACGACGAAAATATCTGTCAGTGCTTGTATTTTCGCCGATCGCAGTGGCCGCGCAGTCTAAGGCGTGGGCCTACGGCCGAGCGCTTGCCGGGATCTTGGTTTCGAATCCCACCGCGAACATGGATGTTTGTCTCTTGTGAGTGTTTCTGTTGCCAGGTAGAGGTCTCTGCGACGGACTGATCACTCGTCCAGAGGATTCCTACCGACTGTGGTGTGTCTAAATGAGTGTGATCTAGAAACCTCCAAAAGGAGGCGGCCTAGGCCCAATTTGGGCTGTTGTTCCACAGGAAAGTAAAAGGTTTGTACTTTCAGTGACATTAATAATTTAAGAGGTGGCACGATACTGAAAACAATAAATGATACTTACATTTTAACAGCTAATGCCAAAATTAATGTAACACATACTCTTCTCAGATTATTCCCTGGAAGATTTAAAGCATTTCAAAGGAAATGTTGCTATATTCCGAAATGGTTAAGCCGTTAAAATCCTGCGTCTCTTGTACAGTCTACATCTCAGCACGTAAACGTCACAAACTTCCATCGAAGACTGTCTGCAACACAAAGTAATATACATTAGACAGCTATAAGTACGTAGACTACAAATACAGGTCAGACAAGCCTACCTTCATATTATGTAAAAATCAGATTGATTAAGGTGTTTATAACGTACAGTAATATATCTATTAAAATTCTGTAGAAAAATAGACATTCGACTTACAATTCTGCATTATTGTGTCTCGGCTGGGACTTTGATCCCCAGGATGGCACGAACACCTGGTGTCAGGCGATGGTAACACTCGATTGAAATGAAAAATCAGACTGAAATACGTGTACTATCTGTGATTTCAGGCTTCCGCCGCGATGCTGATGAAATCTGCACTCTTCTGGGGTATAACGCAGCGTCGAGTGGTAATTCTCTTTCGGGACAACGTATCGGTCCCATCTTCAAGGGTCCCGAAAAGTTGGTAACGGATTACCACTCGACGCTGCGTTATACCCCAGAAGAGCGCAGATCTTTAAATATATGTACTTTACAAATTCGTTGTGTCATACTTTGGACTCTGTTTAGCCAAGGGAAGACGCATGTATAGGATATGCGTAAGAAATCTGAAAGCTCCAGTTCAAATGTCGGACTAAAGAAAACAGTTTCGCGATTGGCATTTAACATGTAATAAAAATTGTACCAGACTTTAAAAGCACAATCGGAGAAGGGGGTGTGGTCATCGAGAGACTGCATACTTCTTTCCCAAATAACTGTTCCAAATTTATGTTTCAATTGAAGATTTTTTACTCATAATTGAAAATGACTCTCGAAAAGGCAGACTAATTTTCATATTCACAGAACATCCTTACTTAACAATTTATGAAATATGCAAGAGGAAATTGAATTTTCTAACACACATGTGGGTTCGGATTTTTTTATGTACTTAGTCAAATATTTATCACTCTTATCTTTTATCATGTTCATACTTGGTAGCCGTATTCTTTTTATCCAAATTTATCTTCACGGTTAGGGCCCTTTCCCACGATCCTGTCTGTGGCGCCACAAATAGGAGCGCGACTGAAGCGAACCACTTTCCACGACTGTGTGTGCAGTGCTTCAGCGACCTGAGTAGCAACCCTCGTTCCATAGTTCAGTTCGAGCTTCGAAATGGATTTCGAAGAGGAAGTTGTCCTCTCTGTGCTACTGCACAAGAAATTAAAGGATAAGAAAAGGAAGCATAAATTCTGGATACATTTCCTACTCAATTCAAGACAGGAATGTGGCATGTTTTACATTGCCTTTAACGACCTAAGAAATGATGAAAGCAAATTTTTTACATATTTCCGTATGCCAGTCGTCTCCTTCGACGAACTGCTCCAGCAAAGATCCATTATGTAGAAGCAAATACGTATCCTCAGAATGAACAGCAGACCACTCGGATGTTGTCTGTTCGAAGGAGTAGCGACGATGTACTGCTAGCTGTGGCGCGTTAGAGTTGTGGCGCTCCTGGTAGCGAGGACAAGCGACCAATAGCGTTGGTATCCCTTTAGTTTCTGAAATGCCTGGCATAAATTCATTATAGGCCTGGACAGGCCCAGAGGGTTCCAGGAGATCGAGGCTCCCAGATTTCTAGACAATCGGCACTTGAAGGTGGTAAGGTGGTCAGCCCTACGCACCGGCCGCGTTTACCCCCCAGGAAATATTCCTGATACTCATTTCTGTTAGAGGCTGAGTCGACCCCAGGGCCATAGTGCAACCGACAGGATTATGCCAATGAAAAAATCCACTGACACCATCGGGAATCGAACCCGCGACGTGCCGGTTTGTAGCGCAGTGCCTCAACCAACTGCGCCACCGCGGCCCCCCGCCCATTGTAACTAGTGGTTCGCTATGTCGCGCTCCTATTTGTGGCGCCACAAACGCACTCGCGGAGAGGGGCCCTTACACCGAAACAGATGGTCACAATGTTCTTGCAAATTACTTCTTGGATTTCTCTTTAAAATCTTGATTCTGTTAAAATTGTAGTGATACTGAGAGAATCAAAATAATTTAACCGACGTGCGTCTTTCCTTGTTACACCCCGTCGGCACGATGAGCCACATGGGGACCTGAGAAAACCAAAATTATTAGTACCCCTGGAAGAGAAAACATCTTGATTGGTAAATTAAAACTCTGGTGTAGAACTCGGTAATTATGGAACATTCCTATGTGAATTTTGTGTCGCCCCTTTGCGGTTCACAGACTTATCCCTTTTTCTTTGAGATGGAGTGACGTCAATCTGAAAGAGTTCAAACATAAAATTAGAATGTCACATAGATTAGTTTTAATAGATCGGAGGACATTGTTCCAAATGAATCTTTTAAACTGGAGATACATTCTTCTCCATCAGGTCTAACAATTTAGCAGTACTCATTTTCTGTTGCAAACTGCAACTGAGCCACATTTTCCTAACAAATTGGCCTGGTCCCACAAACCCACGCAATCCTACTAATTTCGCAGAAAGTATCGTATGAAAATGGGTTGGAAGAGTTGCAAGTTGGCAGGGCCAGACAAGGTTTCTAAACAGATTTCAATGAGACATAAAATTTCCGAAGGCTTTTTCACTTCACTGAGATACGCTGATCAAAACCTGAAACAATTCAATCAGCACATTAGAATACCACATTAATTTTAAAAGTGTTGAGGACCTTCTTCTGAATGAACGTTCCAAAAAGAAGAAAATTCCTTCTTCATGGCCCCTAACAATTTACTAGTCCTCTGTTTTCTAGTGCAACCTGCAACTGATCCACAGTTTCCTAACAAATTGGCCTGGTTCCCCCCACCCACGCAGTCCTACTAATTTGGAAGGAAATATGTTATAGAAAGGGGCTGGAAGAGTTGCAGGTTAGCAGTGCCAAACAAAGTTTCTAAAAAAAAAAAAATGCGGTGACAGAAGAAGCTTGTGTGCAGATTTGATTCGTCGCTGAGATAGGTCGATTGGCTACCAATCTGAAACAATTCAAACAGAACATTAGCATACCACATGGTTTCCTTTAGAAGAACTGAGGACGTTCTTTCAAACGAGTACGCTGGGTTATGAGAACATTTTCTCCAGCTTTAAATATTTTTTTTGTCTACGTTTTCGATTGCAAGGTGCAGCTGATCCAAACATCCTAATGTAATGGATGGGGGGGCCTCCACTAGGTAGCTTGGCTGGCGTAGGCTCGAAATCGGAATATTTAAATTGCTGCCACCAATTGCTCCATGTGCGAAGCTATCAGGGAACGGATTTGGAGGGGGAGTAGGGGCTTACACTTATAACCAACCCGGTCTAAATTTACAAACAAACATCAAGTACTAACACTGGTGCTCTAATTCTAATTTCTATCAAACCACACAAAATTGTACACTATACACACTGGTGCGGTCTCTGTTCCAAGTGGCACACCGAGTCGGCTCCCTTGCCTCTCTGACTTCGTACGTCACTCTTTATAATTACAAATCACTAAAATTCGGCAAAATAGTGGTGGTTCCCAAATCACAATAACACACAATTCTAAACCGAAATTACTCACTCCAATTTCGTTAAGTTAAAACACTAAATAAAATTCCAAACACTTACTTCAACTTACCCGTAATCAAATACAATAATCCGATCATTATTTTCAAATCGCACCAATTAAAATAATTTTAATTTAAAATCACACAAATTAAAATTACTTTGTCCCCTACTCGTCGCACGATAACTAAGTTCCACAGGTTAATCCAAGGTGAGTGGTGAGTGAGTGTCCAACTGCCGCAAATCACCGTAGCAGGGGCTTAAATAACCTCGGCATCCCTTTGTCTGGCAATGCTGACGTTACAGCGTCTGTACGCTGCACCGCACCCATCCAGAGGACACAAATCCAAACCATGACCATATAAGGAGACGATCCCAGAGGGAACAAAGTCCATAACTCTAGTCAGCAAAGTTCCGACTCGTGTACTGCTTGGCGTCCTGACCACTGCACATATTCTGTGCTACACAATATATACATGTAGAAACCCAACTTACAAAAGATCAACAAAATTAATAAAGCAACCCAAAATCCAACTTTCCCAACACCCCCTCAATCACCCATTACACTAACAAATGTCGTGGTACCCTCCCATCGCGTAGTCCTACTAAATTTTGAAGAGAAAGTGGGAAAATGGAAAAACAACGGAAGAGCTGCAGCTTGTCGAGACCAAATTTCATAGTTTAACAGTTTCATAGTTTCAGGACCTCAAACAAAAAACAGTGTTACCAAAATCTTCAAAAATTCTCAGTCCTCTTATTCAAATCCAAAGAGTATGTGCTTCATAAAAAATTCCAAGCGCATGGCTGTACAAAGGCACAATTGCGCATGTGCATTTGGCATTGTTGGCTCACGTAGTGTCCCGTAACATGAGTGGCAGTTTCTGACACGTGCAGGCAATGCAAGTTTCCCCCACCCCCACGCAGTCCTAACATGAACGAGAACAGAAGCCACAACAACATGTTAGGTCTACTCCGCTCACCTCCTCCGGCTGCCAGGACAAACCGGGCGAGCTCCACAGCCCAGTGTCGACTGTGTGTTAACGTTGCAGTGACATCCTGTAATGTGCATTTTGCGTGTACATGGGGATCAGGCTGCTTCCCTCTAGAGCCTAAGGGAAGAATTGATTGCACACACCATTTTTGGTGTAGACGCGTCACGTTCCTTTGTAAACATCGCATAATTTAGTGAAAGCAAGCGAATTTTAATGTACTGATGAATTTTTAAATTATTTAAAAATCCATCATATAATGAAACAACACATTGTAGGTAGGCCTATAATAAAATATTCTGTTCGTGACAAATCTACCATAAGTGACAAAAGGAAACGCGTGAACTCTCCTCCCTGATGTGTGCAATCAATTCTGAACAGAAGAGGCCGCAACTTACACACGAGGCAAACCTCAGAATTCAAGAGGTTTTACTTAAATAGATTAAAGGTAAAAATTTACGTTTTCATGAATATATTTTGCTTCTTCCATTTCAAATTTCTTTAGTAGAAAGAGTCTTCAGCGTATTGAAAGTAGCCTATAGAATAACCTGGCTGCCCTCTGTACGCTCAAAGATTCTTTTCATGAAATGTTCACGATTAATTTCGTGTGTCTCTCCGCGACCTCTCCAAGTGCTGCTTCCTTCCGCCACTGGCTGAAACACACAGGGGTGTCAAGTTTTCTGCAGCCTGCCGACCCACTGCGCTACCAACGTGGCCCCGCACATTGGCAAGATCTTACATCTAAATACCTGCCTACCTAACATTACGAAAACCTAACATCGCAACCTAACCAGCAAAGCCCTGGCGGGTGGGGTAGGGGAGAGACAAAAAAAAAAACACACACACACACACACACACACAAACAGCACAGCGCTTTCTCAAATATGTAGCGATGTCTCGGAAATACAGGCTGCCAACTTGACGCTTACACGCTACAAAACCCTACGACTCTAAAACACACCAAACCCCAACTGATACGGAGTGGCTTTGCAGTTCTAAATGATTCAGCCAGCCACCCTTATTGAGAGAGAAGCAACGGGGGGACAAGGAATGACCACCTACTTTAACCCCCCGGCGCGGTGCAGATGGTGTTCTTCTGACATCACATATTGGACGATGCAGGTTTGTAGGTAATGAAGCTTGCAGTGGCAGTCGATATTATGTCGAGTTGGCGCTGATGCATATGATTTTGTTGTCGTTGTTGCTGGTGCTGTTGCTGTTGTTGCTGGTGCTGTTGCTGCTGCTGCTGCTGCTGCTGCTGTTGTTGCTGGTGCTGTTGCTGTTGTTGCTGGTGCTGTTGCTGTTGTTGCTGTTGCTGCTGCTGCTGTTGTTGCTGGTGCTGTTGCTGTTGTTGCTGGTGCTGTTGCTGTTGTTGCTGCTGCTGCTGCTGGTGTCGTAGCTTATTAGATGTGAATTAAAACGAGATATGTCACTTCCACTCACAACTATCACCGATCACTAGCCACCACTGAAGCTCCGTGAAAGGATATACCTTTTCATATTTTACTGAAATCGCCGAACACATTTTACACTTAAACACTTTCTGTGCTTTGATACTTGACACTGGAAACAAACTGCTTCTCACATTGAAAACACTCCCACTTCGATCACTTTGTAAATGAAGCAACGTATTTTCAGTCGTAACTTGTAAATTTCAATTGAACACGTTCCATCTAATACAACGTTATTGCTTTTTAAACTAAATAGATTCTTGACGCACTTCATCAGTTCCCTAAAAAAGCAAAACCACCACAGATTGTTTGCTCACACCACCGAATCCTAGTTGAAGGAGCGTTCTTGTGACTAGTGCTATTCTTACGTAGCTAACATTAGCTTGCCCTAGGAAAAGATGGATGGACAAACAATCGTTGGCAGTGCCTTGTATGAATATCGTTATGTACTTCCGTAGCCGTAGTTAGGCGTTGCAATTTCCTTCGATAAGTTTTCGAAATTATAAATGTAAGACTTACGATTTTAATAATATCATCAATTTTAAGTGGCACACGCTTCTTTTGGAAAGGATCGTTCATTTATAAACTAAATCGAAGCTTCTCCTGCGCTGTAAGATGCCAAATCTTTCTTTACCCACTCTTCAATCGGCTCCACAAAAAAGCAAAACCACCACGGATTGTTTGCACACACCACCCAGTCCTAATTGACGGAGCGTTCTTGTGACTAGTGTTACACGTACGTGGCTAACACTAGCTTGCCCTAGGAAAAGATGGACGGACAAACAATCACTAGGAGTGCCTTGTTTGAAACCCCCTATATACTTCCGTCAGCTTTGTAAGGTGATGTGATTGCCTTTGGAATTAAGATACGTCACGCAAAAGTTGGGCTTCTGAACCTATAACAATAACTGAATGTGTGACATTACCGAACTTGTTGATTTTAATCTACGTACGCTGCATCTAGGAGAAGATTAGCTTTGTAAACTAAATCAGACACGTCTTCAGGATCAAAGCGACTGCAGACTTGTTCAGAAGGCTGTACCCCGTGGATTGAGTGTATTGCTGTTTGTGTCAACGCGTATCAAATTAAGGTTACCGCCGTGGATCGGTAAAAACCGTATGAAATCAAACTTGTTCGTTGAACAAAGTATTTCCGACAGACGTTTCTTCTTATTTTACGTTATCCTAAAAAACGTAAAATCAAAAATAATATCACTACTGATACGATACGATGCACCTGTGTTGTATACAATATTTCAGATACCACGCACATATTATTAGAATACAATAGTATATGTGTTGACATTTTACTGACAAACTCTAACAAATTTAGTTTGCTTTCTTTTCCACCTTAAGTTTCTTAAGGCACCTGAAGTCAGTATTTTGCATAATACTGTGACAATTGTTTGAGAAATGCAGTTCATCTGAGGGGATAAAAAGTTTGCCGGCCATGCATTATGTGAGGAAAGATGTGTACCCCTTGTAGCTTCACATAAAGGTAATATATATACATGCATGCAGACAGACAGACAGACAGACAGACAGACATACGTACATATATACATACGTGCACACGTGCATATATTCTTCCGTCCATTCATTCATTCTTCCACCCACATTTACATAAACACATGACAAAGACAGACTATGTGAAGAGGCTAGTATATACGTGTGTCATGGTGCAGAGGGACTGCAATGAACAAAAAACTGTCACTTGGTTTTGAATAAAGTTTCACGCGTTCATTTGTTAATTTTGAATTTTTAAATGGATCATCAAGAATGGATGAGATAAGATTGTGTTAAATTTGTTATAAATTAAGTTTGGAGATTTTATTTATGCTCCCGAAAATAAGATTGATCTTGCACATTATCGTGTTTTTCGTAAATTATTTTGACACATAAAGTTGATACTTAAACTGCTCTCTGTATGAGAACTTTAAGGTTCTCAGCGCCGTGTTGATGAAAATTCAGATGTTTCTCAATACACAACGCAGTGCTGGTAGAGTAACAGACATCCGACATATTTGGAGAAGCTTACTGCCTCCATATTCAAGGCTCATGAAGAAGATGTTATACTATCATGAAGATTGAAGCGACAAACTTCTACGAAATATCTGTATCCATTTACCGAGCTACACGGCGTCATATTTTAAGATACTTTTAATATTATCCTCCACGTGCCTGTTGAGATTTTGATCTTAATTCAGACTGAATGGGATATTGAGACTTCTGAATACACGTTCCACTACGTCGAATTGTATTCGGTTAAGTGAGGAAAGTAGGGAACTTCGCATTGTACAGCGTTGGGACAGACGGACTAGCGCAATGTAGTTGGAGCTCAGTTACGATAACTTCGGAGCTGAGAATACTGAGTATATTTATTCCGCCAGAAAAAAGGCAATTGTAGCAATTACACCCGTAAAACAGAGTTTCTATTGAGGAGCTGATTGTCGCTTAGCTGGTGAAGCAAATAAATTTGACCGAAAGTATTTTTCAAAGAAGAACCTGTGTCTGGGCTGCCCTGAGCCAATGAAATAGCCGTTCTCCCTTAACAAGCTATTATATGAGAGATTCTTAACTCAATACCTTTATCGCGAATTCGTTGGTTTTAGATCAGTTTTCTTCTTATTGGGTCAGCATACTGAAGTTTGAAATTAATTTAGAGATTGAAATATGCGAAAACGATTTTGTACTTATTAAATGGTCATTGCATCTATCCTTCCGAATAACTTCATAACCGCAATTCCGTATTAAAATGTAAAAATTTTTGTTACTGTGATTAAAATATTTAAATAATTTATCATCGCGGTTGTTGATGAAAAAGTTAACCGAACACATAACGTTGGAAATATTCCTTCACATATAACCAGTTCACGAAAATGCACTTCAGTAAGGTGTTATTTGACGGCAAGTTACACTGTTGGTCTCTACTGCACTCGACCACACACACAAATCTCCGGGCTAAGACTGACCTAACTCTAACAAGTAACAAGTACTGAAACCCTTGTGCAGAGTCGAACTTTCACTTGTTTGTGCCTACTCGTCCCCTATTGGACAGATTAAGTGCTATAAAACTACAAAACTTGACATACATTTAAACATTCGTATATTTAATTTATTGTGGTCTTTATTAAAAGTTTCTTTCAATTTTTATAAATCGAATTAGATATTGCATTTCTTAAAAGATTTAAAAGATTTCTTCTTCCTCGTTTGTAATAAACTCAGAATTTCAAGCTTTAAATCTTGGAGACAAGCCACAGGAGGAAGTGGAATCAATATAAAAATTGGTGTTGGTATCGAGTCATCCCGTACTGGATAGTTTAAGTGCTATTAAAATACACAATTTATTTGTTTGTTTGTTTGTTTGTTTGTTTGTAGTCCTTACCTCTTCTACCTATTCACAGTAGGTGTCGAGGTTTGTTATTTTTCACGTGGTCACATTCAGACACACACCACAGTCGGTAGGACTCCTCTGGACGAGGGATCGGCCCGTCGCAGAGACCTCTACCTGACAACACAAACACTCAACAAGAGACAAACATCCATGCCCCCGATGGGATTCGAACCACGATCTCAGCAAGCGCTCAGCCGCAGACCTACGCCTAAACTATTATATTATGTTTGTAGAATTGTATTTTGAAACAATTTTGTTGACCGAGGGCCGCAAATAATTTCCTCAAGGGCGGCCTATTGGCCAACCCTGACGTCAGGAACACATTGATTTTTTAACTGTAACTCTGATATTTTGCAGGAAGGTGTATCTTTTTCAACAGGCGTTTTTACTAAGTGGACATGACAGTTTGTAGCTCACACGAGCATACCAAGCACGCTGTGTTCATGGCAGTGGCACAAAGAAATCCCCTGCAGTCCGGCGTCTCACCCCCCTCCCCCGCCAAATGTTCTAAAATACTAAAATTTGTGTTTTTAGACTACTGAATTCCACCCTTCTAACAGAAGGCATATCCTCAGAAATCTGTAACTCGCTAGTACCCTTAACGGAGGCCCCCAGATTACCGACTCGCCGGGGGGGGGGGGCGACAGGGTGCCCAGTTATCTATGCCACTGGTTCGTAGGTTCTTCTTTGGCAGAAAATCAACATGCAGTCCACAGCATTCCATACACCTGCTGATGGAGGAAACAGTTCTGGCTTTCCTTTTTGGAGACGAGAACGTGTGGAGCAGCACCTGTTTTAATTAACCGCCCACCCGCTTTGTGGAAGTCAGGAATGAATCCGATCAGACTCTTTGTTGGGAAAGGTGCAGCTCTTGACTTCATTTATGGCATTTCTCCAGACTGTGTCGATCCCAGTGACCGCCTGGTCTAAGGCGCCGGTCTGCGGCCTTTAGCATGCTGGGATTGAGGGTTCGAATGCCGCTGGAAGCATGGATGTCTGCCTGTTGTGAGTGTTGTGTGTTGTCACATCGAGGTCTCTTCGTCGGGCTGTTCACTCGTCCAGAGGACTACTACCGAGTGTGGTGCGAGTGTGATCGTGAAGCCTCGATAATGAGGAGGCCCTGGCCCACTAGGCGCTGCCGCGCCATTGGGGGGGGGGGGGGGGCAATTATCCTGACTTCTAAGTGCCTACTGGCTATACATGCTAACATGGCGATTTAAAACCTTCCCATAAGCATGACAGCGTGTGACACCATTGAAAATGTCGAAGAGGTCGCCAGCCTCTTTGAAAAATATGTCTGTAGCCAAGGGAACCCATTTTTTAAAAACACAAAACCAGGATATTAAACAACATTTAGGTGGTTGGTGGGGGGGGGGGGTTTGCAGAATACAATATGTTTGACCAGCAATGGAATTAAAATGCTGAGTAATTTATTAGTATTACTACAAGATAAATAAAAATATAACGTACATACACAAGAATAAAATAATAATAATAATAACATTTAAGTTCAGACTTATCCACTTACTGATGACAACGACAATCTCTTTCCTTTTATTTGCCCTTAATAGTTAAATCGAACCGATTTACGCAGCGTTGTACGCAAGAAGATTGCTGTCTACCTCGGCACTGTTGTGGCAAACTCAAACTTCGGGCACAACGAATGTGTGTAGAACGGAAGCTAGAACGGCCACTTACTGTAGGCCATAGCAAACTATCTCATCCAGACACTGAACCGGGTAGAACTTGTTGTCCCAGCTGCTGTATCGTCATTAAGCTGAAAGCATCTTGTAACTAAATGAGGGAAATATATGCAGTGGACGAAATTTGAGCGAGTTTACTGCGACAAATTTTTTTCTAGTGGTGTTGTTTTTTAATAGAAGGTATTCTTATAAAAGTTTACGGAAATCTGCTTAAAACAAGTAAAGATATTTAAAATTAAAACTAAAAATTAACATAAGAAAGACACAAAATTCATTTAATAGATTCCAGTAAAATTTTTTATAAAACTCCATCGAAGCGGAGCTGATTTTGTTACACGTACTGCGAAGGATGATAACGAAGTTAAGGGCGCAGTTTACAGTTTGACAAGCTGTTCCGCTGCTACCTTGCCACGCTGACACTAATTGCCATGAACGGGTTTGGCATGCAGAACGTGCAGTTGTTTAATACACGAAACAACGCAAGGCCTCCTTCCATCCGTAACCATCTGTTTTCGCTAAAAGAGGGTAAATAATGATAAAATTACATGATTAGTTCCAGTAAACACACGCATCAAATGTCAAGAATGGCCAAAACGAAAAAATCACACAGTCGAAGAAACAGTCTTGTTATATGCACAATTTTCTGCTCATAATCCAAAAAAATAAAGTACATTTTTGCAAATTTTCGCCGACACCTAACCCAGTTTTGTGCCCCCTTTAGCTCGGTGCCCCGGGCGACCGTCCAATGGCCGAAGATTGAAACAGGCCATACTAATAAATCAGGCTTCGGTAGTCTGACATTAGCGTAATAGGCTAGTGTTTTCTGCCTTTAAAATTTGCCGGCTGGATCCCAAAGGCCGCAACTAATATTAAGACCCAGAAAATAACGAGTTTTGAAGAGTTACATGAAGCGGGAATACGCCAGAAAAATCATATGCTTTTGAATTACGTTCGCAAAGTATCTTCCGGATGAGGCAGAAAATCCCATGCCTGTGGCCCAGGGAGTGTCTAAGAGTATATTTCGCACACGGCACCACAACAGGTAACGTCGGTTCTGCTATGTAAAACGCAGCAGTGTGCGAAGTGTTGGTGAGCAGATGTGCACAAATTTTCCAAAAATGTAGGAGCCACTTCATATTTCTAGGTGCCAGAAGGGTGACAAGAAACAATTTCTATTCTGAAGAGCCACAAATATTAGACGCCACCGTACAGAATTAAATGGTCGCGGCGATTTGGCGCAGTTGATTTATGTGCCCTCTTTGGTGAGTCAAGATATGGATGGGTACGGTTAGAGCGTTATTTCAATGTACCGCAAAGAACTTGTCCGTAAAACTTGCGACCTTCGTCATCACGTGCGTGCGCGAAACGGGCTTTAGATACATTTATCATACACGCGAACTGATCCACATAAAAGTAACTCTCAAAGTACAAACTGAATGTACAAGCCGAAATGCACATTCAGTGATCATATACCACACTTGCTTCACACTTGGCCCATGTTCAGCTAGCACATTTGCGTGTCACCTTAAACTTCGTAAGTATTCTGGTTTGTCATTTGTAGTTGTTAAGTGTAATTAATGGTGCATATTTATTATTCTTTCCATTGGTATTAATATTTGTTGAGCTGCTGTTCTTAGGTCGACTGATGACAGAAGATAGTGCAGAGTTAATATAAACTTAAGATTGTTACAAATACTTTTTCTCTAAAGTAACTTTTAATCAAAAGACGAAAAATAAAAATCAACAGATAATTAAAATCAAATATAACTGCCAGTTATCAAAGTAATTTATAAATGGCCTGTCGGCAAGTGCGTATAAGCTGAAAAAAAAATGGAAAATGTTTCCTAGGTTGAATGATGACAAAGACATAGGTTTTTCATATTGCTCCGCTAACTGAGAATGTTTGGAAAACATTACTGTAGACAACAATTGAGATGCTGAATGATGAGTTCAGGCTCCAAATAGAATTATTTAAACCTACCTGATATCCTGTATGAAGCCTGCACCTAGCAAAGCGATTGAGTCAAGATCTGTAATCTTCTGGGATATTACGCAGCGTCGAGTAATAATCGTCTACAGAAGTTTCGGTACAACGTATCGGCCCCATCTTCAACGGTCAAGAAGTCTTCTTGGACTTCCTGAGTCAAGTTGCTACAGTTTACAGAAAATGACAGAGCAGCAGATATGGCGCCGTGTAGAAGAGCGACATATCCACGGACACGGAGGCAGCGCAATATTTGCTGCCAAATTTGTGTGCTGGATATTTTTACATCGGTATCATAGTAAATGGTAGTATCTACAAGACCCGTGTAATTTATTAAAGAATATAAAAATTTACTTTACAGAGTGTCATAAAATTTTCGTGGTACTGGAGCACAATTTCTTCCACACAGACTTATCATTTATCGACACGTCACTCCATCACTGCTGGAGGTGAAAATCAACAGAATTAATAGATTATTTAGGCGACTGGAAAATAGTATTAAAGTACAGAGCCGTGAGAATCTAGCAACTTGAATGGAATGAGTTGACTTGAACAGAAAGATATGTGTCCCTTACTTTTTAAATAGAGTTTTATACCGTATAAAATACAGTTGTGTCAAACACACCAGATGAGTCTGGAAACAATTTTCTCTCAATGAATATTTTCCTAACATCATTAATGCATATACGTTGTGTTTCTTAAATAAACACTTTCTTTTCGGTATTATATGGATAAACTTAGTCTGTAAATCGTAACTTGGGCAGCCCTCTAAATGGGCTAGTGGGTTTCAGTATGCCATAACTGGTACCAGCATTTCCTTTTGTCTTTAATCCACACCGGCACTTTCAGTGTTAATACTGTGTTTGCCTACCGGTATAGGCGTCAACATACCGGACATAATTCAGCTGCATTTCCGAAACAATATAGGAGAATCCACACGAGTATGATATTTGATTAAAATATTGCATAGGACTGTAGTTCTACCTAAAACAAAGTCTTCTGAACTAACCTGTCGCCGTATGAGACTTTGAATCACTGAAATGCGACATGAAGTTTCCTCCTTCAAAAA
Source organism: Coptotermes formosanus (assembly GCA_013340265.1). Taxonomy (NCBI): domain Eukaryota; kingdom Metazoa; phylum Arthropoda; class Insecta; order Blattodea; family Rhinotermitidae; genus Coptotermes; species Coptotermes formosanus. The sequence goes on from BLKM01000068.1 coordinate 750,490, forward strand.
CCGATTAAGTCTGTGATTACACGAGAAGCCGTGTAATGCTAAATATTTGGACCTCAGATGAAATTAAAATATATGTGACTACATTAGATAGATTTGTCAAGAAGCGCAATCCTAAGAGATTACTACAGAAACTGAAAGTGGTAATAGTGTTGTGCATAGTTCAGTTTCAAAAGCTTCAGACACTTGCTTCGCTTGCATGGAGGCCTATACCGTTATTTCCGAAACTGTTACAAATAAAAATGATACTGAAGCCCGTGTGCATGAAAATTTCTCTGGTTATTGGAAGAAAGAAAAGAGGTTGTAGAAATTAAAGGATAAGGAACGGCCAGAATTACAAAAAAGGAAACTTGGTTGCCAAACGTCAAGAAAATTTGGATCTGTGGGCGTTCATAAAACGTGCAGGAACATTAGTTGAGTTGTGCGTCCACAAAACTTGCAGTGAGATAGATTCCTAGGTATGCACATAAGCCCTGTAAATATATATCTTTGGACGTTCACATAACGTACCATGAACATTCGCAAATCTTGGATTTTCACAAAACGGAAAGTAAAGTTGAGTCTGTGGGAATTCACAAAAGTCCCTTAATTTTGGCTCTGTGGTTATTCACAGAATGTCGCGTGAAGTTGGATCTATGAGTGTTCCCAAATGTCCCGTAAATATTGGGCTGCGGACATTCATTAAGGTTTCTTAAATTTGGATCTGTGGGCATTCAAAAATTGTTCCATGATGGTATCACGGAATGGATCCCATCAAAAACAGAGTGGACTGACTAAAAACAATAAGCAACGACTCACCACCTAATAAGTTACGGCGTGGAGAAAATAAACCTAGCTAGCCCCGAATTGTCCGCGACTCCCTACGGTTCGTTAATAAATGCTGGGTAGCGTAGCCTAGTATTGTATCGTGGGTAAGATTACGGTAGTAATTTGGGCAAGGGAGCACTAGATACATTTTCTCCCGAAAAATTAAGTTCTGATTTCTTACTATAAACTGTATCATAATATTCCGTAGAGAGACGCTATACATGATTTTTTCTGACCTCAACTTACACAACAAATATCCCACTGGTGGGATCAGTGCCTTAAAGTCGGTTAGCACCAAGGAACACACTCACAAAATGTCTCGTCAAGTTGGATCTCCGGGTCTTCACAAAGTCCCGCAAATTTGTGTTTGTGGACATTCAGAAAGGTCCCTTAAATTTTTATCTGTGGGTATTCACAAAGTGTCCCGTAAAGTTGAGTATATGGTCGTTCAAAAACATCCCGCAAATTTGGGTCTGTGGGCATTCACAAGGTCTCTTTAGTTTTGATCTGTGCCTACTCACAATATTCCGTGAAGTTTTGACTGCGGGCATTCAAAAAATTCCCTCAAATTTGAATCTGTGAGCATTCACAAAATTACCTTTAATTTGGATTTTTGGCCAGTCACAAAGGTCTCTCAAATTTGGAACTGTGAATATTCGAGGAAAATCCCGTGTAGTTGGATCTGTGGCGGTTCACGTATGTCCCTTAAATTTTGATCTGTAGAAATTCACTGAATGTAACGTGAAGTTGGAACTGTGGGCAATCACAGAAGTCCTTTAAATTTGGGTCTGTGGGCATTCGCAACAGTCCCTTAATTTGAGATAGGTGGGCATTCAAAAAATGTCATATGAAAGTTGGATCTGTGGGCGCCACAAATGTCTGTACACTTGGCTGCATGGACATTCATTAAGGTCTGTTATATTTGGATCTGTGGGAATTCACACAATGTCCCGTGAAGTTGGATTTGTGGGCATTCACAAAGTCATTTAAATTTGGATCTGTGAAAGTTCACAGAATGTCTCACCAAGTTGGATCTGTGGGCCATTCATAAAGACAATTGAGTTTAGATCTGTGGGCATTCAAGGAGTTCCCTTAATTTGGATCCGTGGGCATATACGGAATGTCACGTCAAGTTTGATCTGTGGGAGTTCACAGATACCCCGTTTATTTGTGTTTGTTATTATGCACAGAGGTCTTTGAAATTTAGATCTGTTGGTATTCACAGAATGTACCGTGAATATCGATTACTGGGGATCAACAAATATCCATAGACAATGCTAAACCGACAAATGCATTCCTGTTATTTTATTTTGATACCATAAATCACAATAATTGTAGGTTAGTTCAACATATTTCGATCCCCTCGTGGGACCGTCATCAGGTACTCCTTGTAAGAGTATAATTACTCAAATAAAACTAAGAATATAAGTACTTGTTAAAAATATTAAACTTATACATTTGGACAAATTGTAGGCGTTCTTTTATGGTGGATCCCTAGGTTACTGCCTACAGCAGATACGGTTGTTTATATGCGGATGTACAAAACAGTACTCTGCGTTAGTTTTGTGTAACTGGGCTCTAACTTTTTATAATGTTGGATCTCTTTTGTCTGTCTCACATTGACAAATGTCATATCATTCACAAATATCCCTTAACTTCGGATCTGTAAAAATTCAGAGAATGTCCCGCCAATTTGGATCTATGGACTGTTTATAAAGCCAATTAATTTTAAATCTGTGGTCATTCACGAAGATCCCTTAAGTCTGGATTTGTGCGCATTGACGGCATATGCTGTGAAGCTGGATTTGTTGGCGTCAACACATTTCCCTTAGATACGAATCTGTCGGCATTCACAGAATGCTTTATTTATAATTACTTATATTTACAAACAGAAGCTTCACAATCACTCAGATACACCGCACTCGGACTCTGGACTCCTCTGGACGAATGATCATCCGGAGGCACAGACCTCTGCCTGACAACACACAACTCCCGCAAGAGACGGACATCCATGCCCCCGGCGAGATTCGGACCCACAATCCCAGCAAGCGAACGGCCGCAGACCCATGACTTAGACAAAGCGGGCACTGGGATCGGCGTAGACCTTGTTACGAGCACAAATATGGGCTACTGCGTTTTCAATTTGATTGTTTAGTACACGTAAAAACGTTTCCAGACCGACAAAATAAATCGTTTCTTAGTCCTTACCTCTTCTACCTACTCATAGCAGGTGTCGAGGTTGTTTATTTGTACTTGATCACACTCAGACACACACCACAGTCGGTAGGACTCCTCTGGACGAGGGATCAGCCCGGCGCAGAGACATTTACTTGACAACACGAACACTCACAAGAGACAAACATCCATGCCTCCGGTGGGATTCGAACCCACGATCCCAGCAAGCCCTCGGCCGCAGACCTACGCCTTAGACCGTGCGGCCACTGGGATCGAAGACTAAACGAATAATGTCGCATTAATTAATACTGACACACAACACAACTGTCGAACGCTCTGGTGTGGCTAGATACAAACATCTACGAAGGAAATATAGGGAAAACCACTCTCGACCGAGATACTGATGCAAATTTAAGCTCGACCGCAACATTCGGTAAATTATACATTGATAAATTTTATATGAAAATTCGGTATATTTAAATTAATATAGACAGTCTGTATTGAGTACTAAACTTTCACTTTTGAAATAAGTCAATCCTCCTCCACCACACTTTTCTTGAAATAAAGAATTAAAATACAACGTTTCGGAAATGCCTTCGGTCTTCTTCCGCAGGAGAAAATTTAAAACAGAGAGGAAAGGCCATTCTGAACGGCTCGACGTTTTGTACAACCCTAGGCCTATACTTCTTTTTACCTTAGATTGGCGAATACAGGCAAACAACTGAAAATTGATGACGCATAAAGCGACAGTGGATAACAAACGTCACATTTTGACGGACACAAACTAAATTATCAGCTTGATTGTGTACCGATATATGAACAAGTTAAGGCGCTTTGTTGCAAAAGTGGAACAAACAAATATGTTTCAAATATTGCGTGACACAGATTGTACTCGTATTATTTTGACACAGCCTGTCTTCAGTCAATAGGAGATGATTACAAGAATTAACCCTTTAAAGACGAAGCTTATCTGTTTTATATAAGGACTCAGTGCGTACCGCGCTGTAAACACTCTCCACTTCGGTTATAAAAACCAGTCTCTTAATGTTTTATAAGGCAAAAGTTGCTGTTTGTTCTGAGATCCGCACAAAACACATAAACGCAATGTGGGTACCACTTAGAATTTTTTAATGTTAAACCTGGTCTATGTAAAGTTACCGCTAGGCTTTAAAAGGTTAATATAATTACGCCGGATTTGATTACCTGTGTTGACTACACGTTTCAGCACCACTAAAGTATCAGGACCAGGTCACAAGGATCACACATACGCTCAAACTGCTAACTTAAATGCCTTGCTGTTTATAGCGCTTACAAATTTCCTAATTTATTTTGTTACACATTAAGACATCAAACATTTAAAACAAGATCGTAAATAGTCACACTTAGAGAGCTGAATGTAGTAACAATAGAATAATCGTACTTTAATTTAATTTTACTACCCAGGAGACCCATTGCGATCAAACATACATTATCCTACCAACTCGTACACTAACAAATTTATACAATGAGTCATTTGACAGTTCCCGACATGTTTCGACGCATATCACATCATCCTCAGGGGAATCATATTAGAATACTGGGAAACAGCCGAAGCAAGCCAGCTCGACATTACATAAGGTTTGTGGTATAAAATTATTAGTTGTATTGTACTTGGCATCTGAACTGCTTGTGGGCTGCAGTTTTTTTTCACCCGTGCTAGAGGCTGTAATTTCGTTATCAGTAAAGTGAATTACTCTTTTAGGATTGACTGCACACAACGCACAATGGAAACCAACCGTCAATTGTCTCCAGCGCTAGGATTTGATATTCCGTTTCTGGCAAAAGAGAGGCGTGAGCAAAACACACGTCCGCTTCTCGCTCAGGTCAGTTGCGTGTATCGCTTTGCAGCCCAGGAGCGACAATGAACATTAAACGATGAGAATCCGTGCATCCTGCCCACAGAATATAATAATGGGTTTTGCATGATTATACAAAATATTGTCAAAGTTTTTGTGAACAGCACTGATCTGCTGATCACTGCAGAGGAATTTTTCTCAAGCATTTTGAGTCGCAGCACATATCAGGTCAACAGTTTTGTCTCGCGACCCCAGACTCTGAAATATAGATATGCGTAAAATAAAAAAAACATGATTCGGTATAACGAATATCACATTTTAATTATTTAATGCACTAAATATAAACATATATTTTATAAAATTACCGTAGTAATCGTTGTTTAGTGGCCCTCTCAAAATAGCTTCCCGACCCAAATTTGGGTCGCAGCCCATATGTTCAGAAATGCAGCTGTAGCGTGTTTGAAATTATCCACGTTCCGTGCAGTAAACAACTTCATAACAGTTCCTTCAACAACTGAACAACAATAAAAAGAGGAAAGTTTTTAAATATACGACTCTTCTCCTGTATGTTTCGGGCTACAGGCCATCTTCAAAGGAGGTGGCTGACAAAGGAGAGAATAGTGGCTGCTTACGTTACGGATGTGCAGTCATAATGCCAACTGATTGATCTTGCACATCTTGTTACAGTAAACAGCCGCACTGGTCTTATACAGTCTTTCCTTTGTGTGTTCATAGTTGTAAATCGTTGTTGCCGGTTTGGTATTTGCATATTTAAAACTATAACAGCACATCTGTAACAAACTACTTTTTCCTTTGTTAACCACCTCCCTGAATATGGCCGGTGTAGGCCGAAACATGTAGGAGGAAAGTCATCCGTTTATAAATTATTGCCTTTTAAGGCTGTGCAGTTGTTGTAACAAATACTGCGAACTGCTGTAGGGGTTTATGGTGGTGAGTATCTTAGGTTTTCTTATTCTTATTTCACATTATTTGCATTTCTGGTACAAAAACAATACTCGGAAATAGTTAATGTTTAGTTCCTAACAATATTCTTCCCAGCACCCCATTTTGCCCTATGCATGGGTCCAAACGGGACACAATGTCTTCCTTTACGAAAAAGATAATAAAGTTAGGCCTTCATCATTTTTACCACATGTGTTTAATTTGATGCAAACCTAAATACTCACACAATACATTGCACATGACATATTAATGATCTGTGTTAATTTTCATACCCTCAGATGTATTCAAACATTTGCTTCCCCGGTTTGCCACACGTTAAGCTACTTAGAATCCAAATTAAAATACGTTACTTAAGTTACATGGCAATGCCACATACTAATTATTTTATTATCCAAATATATGCTTACAATGAACATCTGTCACCACTCTTGATTTCGAAAAACTGTAATCTGTTTCTTCAAAAAGTGTTTTATTCATGGCATATCCTTCGGAGTTTAAGCTTCTAGCACTGACAAAAATTAGTAGCTTTTTATTCCTTCGTCGATTGACAAAGTGCATAAAGCCTGCTGCTTGGTATGCTATTAGAAATTTGCTACATATTTATTTCCCTGAAGTACAATATGAACATCAAAGTTAGGGGCATTTCTAAAAAATACACCTACACGCTAGTCCCTGTTTGTTGCGATAGTGAATCTTTTACAGTTATATCAGTTTAGCAGGAATGTAGGCGTATATGTTACTACAACATACAATAAAGCCATATTAAATATTGATACCATGTGATTCCAGGCAACAGTTGCAGCTTTGGTGTACCTGACTGCTGCCTGTAATGGTTTGACTAGCGGTTATTCAGCCATCCTTCTTCCTCAACTTCGCGCAAACAACACTGACTTTGAAGTGGACGAAGATGTCGAGTCGTGGATCGGTAAGAGCAGAGATATCTTTTATTTACACATAAAGACAATTTGTCACATAGGGGTACGATAGATGTGTACGAGCTTTTAAAATTTAAAGTACCGGCACTTATGAATCGAATTTCGGATCTTCTCCACTATACTTTCAGACGTACGAAAATATAACACCGAAATTTGAAAAAAAATTCAAAATTGTACTGTTCACACAGTTATGAAAAAACTGACAAAAAACAAACTGTATGCAATAGAGTCCTTCTTCATCAGCTTTCAGTTCCACAATTAATCAAGACATACCACACATATTACGGAATCAGCAGGTCTATTGCCATGTTCAAAACAGCCAGACACTGATCCCATTCCTAAAGGATATAGATCTAGTCCATCCACTCCCATTCTATTTGTTGAAAATTCATGTTAATATTATTCGTCTTCTTTAAGGAATCTGCACCAACACTGTGGCACGCACTTCCCTCTTATCACCAGATGTCAAGCAAACTTTCCGTGGTTTATGTCCTTCCAGAGACACCATCAACTTAATAAGAGCTCGAGTATTGCCTCTGTAATTTTTACCTCTAGGTTTTGAAACAATATTTTATACTAGTATGCTGGTGCCGGGCGACCCGGGCAGTATAGGGATACACATTTCCGTATTTACCGTGGAATTCCAGCAACCCGTGGGGGCAAGACACACTTCATGTACGCAGTTACTGTGGAAACCCCACGGCCCGAGCAGGGAAGACACACCCATTTACTTTGTTACATTTGAAAACTCGCAACCCGTGGGGGAAAAGAACACTTCAGGTACGCAGTTTCTGTGGAAACCCTGCGATCCGCGCAGGCAAGGCATGCACATTTAAGTAGTTACCGTGGAAACCTGAAGAATGTATATGCCTGTGTGTTATAACTTCGTAGTGGTGCCCGCAGTTATGGTGAAAACCCAAATAATGTGTATGTATGTATATTATACTGTCGCATTAGTGCCCGGCGAACCTTTACGCAGTTAAAGTGGCAACCCCAATTAGTCGTGTCTGTTACATACCATCCGCGCATCCATCAGACTAAAGTCTATGTCTTGTCTTTTGCTGCCATCTGATGGCGGTCCATGAAACTTCAATGTGTGAGTGTGACAGAGACTGACACTGTTACGGCGTATATAAGATGGTCTTACTGCTTGCAAAGGGCAAAAGGTTGAAGCATTTGAAGGAAAAGCCACAACGTAAAACCCCATACCATGATTTAAGTTTTTCTGTGGAGAAGAACCCCGCAGCAGAGGCTACGGACGCACCGCAACCTTAAGGCTTCTTGTGCAACCGCATGATGAAGCTTATTATTATTATTATTATTATTATTATTATTATCATCATCATTATTATTATCATCATCATCATCATCATCATCATCATTTTCCTGGTAATTGAGCACCAACGGAATGAAGTTGACTGGGGAAGACCGAAATACTCTGGCAAACTCTGTCCCAGTGCCATTTTGTCCACCACAAATCCCACATGAACTGACCCGGGATCGAATACGGGCCTCCGCCTTAGGAGGCGGGCGGCTAACTGCCTGAGCAATGGCACGACTTTAAATCATAAGTTACACCAAAGAGAACATTGTTAAAAATATTTCTTTGCTATTTTATATCTTTGTGATTAACCATTTAAAGACTAAGATTACGCTGAATTATATATCACAGGTTAAGGTCGTACCGCGCAGTAAACACTCTCCGTTTCGGTTTTAAAAATCGATCAGTTAATGCTGCATAGGAAAGTAATCTTTTTTGTTCCGAGATCCGTAAAAAACACGTAAATAAAGCTGAATTATATTACAGGTTCAGTCCGTACCGCGCAGTAAACACACCCCGACAGGGTTTTAAATTGAGTGATTTAATGCTGTATGGGGAAAGAATCGCGGTTTATTCCGAGATACATACAAAACATGTAAATTAAGCTGAATCATATTACAGGCTAAGATCGTACCGCGCAGAAAACACAGTTCTCTGTATTTACGTCCCCTGACATCTAGTGGCGGTCTGTGAAACTCGAACATTCTCATAGTTGTCCTGCCATGTGGCAGCGGCCCATGAAACTCCAAGCGTTACATACCTATGCATTGCTGAATTTTTATATAGATAGCATGAGAGCATTAGGCATGCTATATTAGAATGAGTGCATCAATTGCTGCGTATTGTGACACTGAAATACTACAGTATGTGCAGTTATACGACATGAGAGCATTAGGCATGTTATAATAGAATGAGTGCATCAATTGTTGCAGTATTGTGACACTGGAATGCTACAGTATGTGCAGTTATACAGCATGAGATCATTAGGCATGTTATAATAGAATGAGTGCATCAATTGTTCCAGTATTGTGACACTGAAATGCTATAGTGTTATGTTACGTGCAGCTGTATATGAATCACAGCATATAACTGCTGTTGCATTCCAATATTACCACATTTAAAACACTGGAATTTCGTGGTGGTGTATTACCTTCATTCAGGCTTGATTCCATATACATATCATTTACCGTAACAGCATAAATATCGTCAGAGCATAAATGCCCACTGTTACCACATTCAAAGTTTGTGATTAAACTCGAAAGCGTTTTCATAGGCCTGTTTATTTGCGTCTCCTGACATCTAGTGGACATCTATGGAACTCCGTTATCATAGTTCTGTCTCCTGCCATCTGGTGGCGATCCATGAAACTCCCACGCAAGACGAAGGAAAAGTTATTCAAATTTATTATAGATTTATTAATCCACAGTCGCTTTTTATGATATGCAATATCGTATCTTGATAAATTCTTGTAAGTGATGCTCCTTGACAATGGCCCATGAGGGGCAGAAACACGTAGGAAACATATAAAACACAATCCGTAGGAAACAAGTCTAGACAGGAGTTATTCACCAATAAAATGTATTTCTTGGTTTAATTATTAAGTGTGTACAAGAAAATACAAGGTGATTTGCAACACTCTAAGACAGCTTCAGTATATCTGTCCATCTGTCTGCACGTAACACATCGACAACTTCTAAATAAATTTTTACGAAATTTGATATTTGGCGAATTTTTGCTGAAGTTTTTCAGTAAATTACAAATGTATTTAAAAATTAACAAACTAACGGACACTTTACATAAAAGCATAAATCCCTTTCTCTTCAATGTTTGAACATGTCTTATCGAGTACTTATCGGACTGAGAAATTTCCAACAAAAATTGTGGGTGCACTTGTAAGGTGCTGTGTACTAGAGATCTGCGCCATTTTGTACACTTGTGAGGGGCTGTGTGCTAGAGATCTACGCCATTTTGTAAACTGGTACTTGTTTGCAGTGAGTATTTACATTGGTGCCACATCCGTGGGCTGTCTTTTGAGCGGCATCATGATGGACTTGTGGGGCAGACGGCTTGCCGTTCAGATTGCTGTAGCCTGTATCTGCATTAGCTGGTTACTAACCGCCATATCAACTACATACCCACTCATGCTCGTTGGGAGAGCACTGTGTGGCTTTGGGAAGGGCGTCAGCACTCCAGGCATTACTGTAAGTAAGAAACAGAGTTAAACAAGAGATGTGGTACAAATGTTAAAATAAGTGACAATGAAACAAGAACTTAGAAACAATGCCCACAATATATTTTAATGGGTCAACAAATGTACTGCAATTTTTATTGATTGGGTAGGCCGTGTATAACATATTATATTAAAATACTGCAATATCAATCTATTTTTCTTATAGGCCTATATAATATAATGCTAAAGCAGTTCTGGAAATATCTCACTGTCCAATATTGCACATGATGAAGTCAGTTTTGCTCCTAACTCTGAAAGTCCATGTCTGGTTGTTTTCAAAGAGAATAACACTGAAATTTACGTTTCCAAAGCAATTAATAATCACTATGCAGTTCTTGAAGTTAAATTACCAAATGCATCCTTTCCAATAAATTATATTCACAAATACATCTCAGTCAGTACAGTGTAAGATTCTTAAACCCAGGGTCATGTGTTCGAGTCCATGTTGGGCGTCACTCATTATCACTGTCCACAATGAGCCAATTTTTCATTGACATAATCCTTCTGGCCGCGCTATGGCCCTGGGGTCGACTCAGCCTCTTACAGAAATGAATACCAGGAATATTTCCTGGGGGATAAAGGCGGCCGGTGCGTAAGGTTGACAATCTTACCACCTTCATGTGCCGATTGTCTGGAAATCTTGTAGACTCAACCTCCTGAAACCCTAAGGGCCTTTACAGGGATTCCTTTACCTTTTACTGAAGTACACAGTCTTTTCATTTCGTTACGACCTTATTATAAAGGTTGCACTTCCTCGCAGCAGATGGTTAATCACGGAGTGCGTTGCAGAAGGTCTGTACATTAAAACTTTTCGACGCATATGAGGTGTGTATCTGCCCTCGGTGGAAGGCGTCACAAATGGCTTTAGATGGAATGGTGTGTTATCATTTATCTGTTTGCACTTTTTGGTTTCCTTGGAAGTTTGAAAATTCTCTGAAGTGTCGACATGTTGACTGCCCCCATAAGCATCCGTTCTTAGCCGGCTGTCCTTCAGTACTTCCTTTAAAACACAGGAGAAAGATGGCCTTTAAGAATAACGTGGGTTGTACCTGACTTATCTATCATTAAGAAAATCATTCATCTACAATTGTAACAAAAAGAAAAAATCTTATCTCTTCTACCATATTCTAATCTCAGACATTACATTTCACCATCTTCCATAACCAATATCTTCAGACGTGCACCGACATCCACATAAGTTACGGTTATACGCATATCTGAAAATCGATACTCTCGAGGCTCAGATAAATGCAAATGGTTCTTATCCTCCTGTTTCTAAAGTACATTACTTCGCAAGGTATATATTTCAATTCCTCAGAGAAGAATCAGTCACAACCAGCACTTTTCTTTGTTTTGTTAAAAATTACTGAGCGACCAAGTTTCGGCTTATATACCCATCATCAGGCCCTGTAAAAACATGAATTGAGAAACTCTACGTCACATGAAGGGAAAGGTCTTCCTCTTTTACAAAGCGAAATGACGTTATATAAAACAAAACGTATATTTTATTTTGTAAAACGTCATTTCACTTTGTAAAAGAGGAAGGCCTTTCCCTTCATGTGACGTAGAGTTTCTCAGTTCAAGTTTTTATAGGGTTTGATGATGGGTATATAAGCCGAAACCTGGTCGTTCAGTAATTTTTAACAAAGCAAAGAAAAATGTTGGTTGTGACTGAGTCTTCTCTGAGGAATTGAAGTATATACCGTGTATACACACGCTACCTGAGATGTTTAACATCAAAACACTACTTCGCGTTTTATAACTTGTTTATAGGATCTATGAAGAACGTGTGAAAGGAAAAATTAAGAATATGTTACCCAATACAAAAGAAAGGGCACTGGCGCCCTAGGTGCAATAGCGAAATTTCTAGTCCTTACAGAGATCTAAATATGGTGGACTATATTAAAATTAAAAGGCTAGAATGGGCGGGTAACATCATAAGAATGGAAGACGAAAGGGTTCCCAAAAACATTCTTAATGGGAAATTCAACAACACAAGTTCAGTAGGAAAACCAAGAATATGATGGGAGGACGTTGTTCAGAGGGATGGATTACAGATTTTAGCAGAAGAAGGGTGGAGGAGAAGAACTGGGGATAGAGAAGAATGGAGGCACTTTTTGAGGGAGGACAGGGACCAGAAGGGGATGTAGCACCACACATGGGCGGATGCAGTACATGCCATGTTCCCATTATTTAATTACATGATTTTACCTATTTCAGCCTCCACCTTATACGTTTCCCTCTAAAGTTGAGATCTCGGCTCCGTTTATGACACACTTTGTGTACTGCACAGGATGAGCGTTCTTTGCCTAATTCGTACTGCCTGATGACGGCTTTGCAGAAAAAGCCGAAACATGTAACATTCAAAAACGTGAGATAAATAGCACAGCATAATTGTGTTTGACAATATTCGGTCCTTCCTAATAACCGTATACCTTTCCTGTATTGGCACATTATTCCTTTATTGTTTACTTACGGCTTACATAACAACACATTCAACAGCTCGGATTCTGTAGACCCTTACGGTGGGATGTTCACTGAATAATGAATTGAACAAGATGTGGAATTCTGATGACATTCTCAGCGTTGTACAAACTAAAGCGTATCCAGAAGTATCAATTGTTGCAGTTCCATTTGGAAGAGATGGCTGATCCCAGGCTAAGGGGGACCCTCTCTGCCTGCATCCTCCTAACATATTCTATAGGCATCATGCTGATTTCTCTGATTGGCACACATGTTAGTTGGAAAATGTCAGCAGGGCTGGGAGTTGCCATTGCACTTATAGACCTAGTGGGCTACAGTCTTCTGCACGAGAGTCCAGTGTGGTTGGTCAGAAACAACCGCATCAACGAAGCTAGGAAGGTCTTCAGCTGGTTATGGGGAACTGGGCACCATGTGGAGGTAAGACATATATACATACACTGCATATAGTTATCGAACGGGACAAACAATGTTGGAAGCTACACAGTTGTGCATGTTATACAGATTACTCATACTTATGTTCCAATGTCTATCGTGTAGATGTGCAGCAGGAGAAAAGCGCGCCGGAAAACCTATTTTGGTTCGTGTTTATAGTCATCATTCAGCAGGCACAGCATTAATTTTGCAGCTATCAGCCTCATATATAAATCTTCAGTTAAAAAGCGCCCGTACGTAACGTACGGTAGACGCAGAATGTTACAAACATTGTTAATCGTAAGCCGTCCGTCCTCGTGGACTACTTGACGCACTTTTTCCCCATTGGTGTAAGGATCCTGACAGGTGAAAACTGAAGCACTTGGAGTCAAACCTGTCCTAGTTCCACTGTGCCAACTAAAATCCAACATGTACTGGCCTGGAATTAAACCTGAACACCTGTACTGACACATCGGAAAATATACATTGTATTACAGTATTATTTAGCTGCAACTTCAGAATGATACTGCATGCAGTATCTGGTAATTCTAGGTGGACAGAGATCTACAAGAACTCTTGAAAAGAATAGAAGACTAGAGCACAGACCCTACTAGCGACACGGACTCAAGTCTGGTATCTAGTCACAAATGGAAACAGTATTTAAGACCCCAAGTATACAAGCCATTCATTATCATCCATGTGTTCAATATTATGCAGATTGTCTGTGGAACGAACCTCTTCATATTCTATGCTGTCGACATCGTCTCAGGGCTGAAGACAAACTTTAATGAGACACAGGCCAATAAGATCAGTTATCACTAACACACCAACACAAACTCTTTATACGGAGAATTTTATTTCAAAAAGCTTTCAAAGCAACAGGTTTCGACTCAGATGAATCAATGTAGGCAGTCATTTATAAACATTTCTTACAGTGTATCTTATATGCACAATGGCACTGGAAATCTCAGATATTTTCTACAATTTACCACAGGATATTAACAATAATATATCACAAGCAGTAAGTATTAAAACAAGATAGGCAATGTACATATACCAAAACACTGTAGCGCATTTGTGCAATGCCTGTTGCAATGGAAATGCAACGATGTGTTTTGTGTATACTGCTGTACTACATAATGCTGAAAGTTACAAATTTGTGCGTGATTTAGACGGTCCCACTTAAAGAGGAATCCCTTTACTGGATCAGCATTAGCAACCTGTCGATACATGTTGAGGCACGTTAAGCCAGGTGTTGAATGTGTCCTCCTTCAAATCTCAAATATGTCTGATCGACGGCGAACAAAATCTTCTTAAATTTTCGAATTTCTCGTCCAGAAACCGTAGCCACTGCGCGCCTGATAATTTCTTTCAGGTCGTCATCTCTGTGTTTGTAGATTATTTTTATGAGCTTCATCCTTCAAGCCTCCCTAAAGACGATAATCACATGGCGTCGGTTCTGACCAAGGGGCAGGCTGCAGAGGGCAGCTAGTTATTCGGTCAAAAAAACTGTTACAAAAAAGCGTTTGTACCGCCTGTCTGTGCGATCACATATTCCTCCAATCATTACTTACATCTTGAAAAACAAAAATGATATGATAATCTCGATGGCGTATCTTTCTGAATTAACTGAATTTGAAAAGAAGATGGGTCCAAATGTAATTGTGGCACTGACAGCACACCATACACCAAGTTTAACCCTTTAAAGACGAAGCGTATCTGTTTTATATAAGGACTCAGTGCGTACCGCGCTGTAAACACTCTCCACTTCGGTTGTAAAAACCAGTCTCTTAATGTTTTATAAGGCAAAAGTTGCTGTTTGTTCTGAGATCCGTACAAAACACATAAACGCAATGTGGGAACCACGTAGAATTTTTTAATGTTAAACCTGGTGGTACGTAAAGTTACCGCTAGACTTTAAAAGGTTAATGTCATGTAACGGTCCCACTGGAATTATTTGCCGATCAGTATCTCATTTCTTAGCATTTATGCGAACGTGTAAGTTAGCTTATCTGCAAAATAAGTCAGCACTGGATGGAGTTTAATGCTACACAGCGCTTCATACAACCAGTTACTTAAAAGAACGTACTGTCGTAAAAATAATTTCCGTCGACATCATTATGAATACGGTCCAGTATCCCCTAATATTTCTTCTGAAATAACATGTCGCGTTTTCTTTCACTTCTTCCCTAAAAAAGAACCTATTAGGAGTTTGTTCACAACAGATGTGTTGTTAATTTCGAAGGAACTGCAAAACTGCGGAGTCGATTTTTAAATTTGCTATGACATTCTTTAGAAGATTTTTCTATTTATAGGTTTCGAAAAAAAAACCTGTTTTACATCGCATTTCATATTCACGAAAAATAATTTATTTCTCTTATTCAAAGCTCATGAAACTGAAATATTTTGAAGACTTTTCAATAAGCGTTAATAAGCCTTTAATCTCTAAGCATCTGAATGCATGGCAATGAAATTACTGGGAAATTGGTCAGACACAGCAGACAACCTAAACGCTTGTGCGGGTTCCGTATTCAGTGAAACGTTCTGTGTATCACACATTCTTATCGCGGTCCAAGGTCTATCGTACAGATGTGTGACACCTAAAAATCAAGTTTAAAATCTTCAAATTTCATTTGGGAAAGAAAAAGTTCACGGAACAAACTGTGATGCCTGCCTTCATTAACCTTTTAAAGCCTACCGGTAACTTTACGTACCACCAGCTTTAACATTAAAAAATTCTACGTGGTGCCCATATTGCGTTTATGTGTTTTGTGTGGATCTCAGAACAAACAGCAACTTTTGCCTTATAAAACATTAAGAGATTGGTTTTTATAACCGAAGTGGAGAGTGTTTACAGAGCGGTACGCACTGAGTCCTTATATAAAACAGATACGCTTCGTCTCTAAAGGGTTAATATCTGAAGTCTGGTGCTATGTTAGACATAATCTGTTCCCACATCTAGGCGCCACACCACGAATGTGTGCAGGAGGCAAAGTAACTAAGCCCTACGCATTCTTGATCTGTTGATGTTAGGGGAAGCTATCTGTTTTGCTTTTCAGCCACGTCCATCTCAACGAGAATAGCCGTGACTGTATGCATTAGGTAGAAGGTTCACGAAATTTCTAATGACAAAAATTAATTAGGAATTTTGAAGTGAGCCGATCCTGGTGGCTGCGGGGTCTAAGGGGAAGGTGTGCGGCCGCTCGGTGGCTGGGATTGCGGGTTTGAATCCCGCAAGCGGCATGGATGTTTGTCTCTTGTGAATGTTGTGTGTTATCAGACAGAGCCCTCCGTGATGGCCGATCTCTTATCCAGGGGAATCTTATCGGGTGTGTATGTGGGCGTCATTGAGTGTGATCAGATGCAAACAATAACACACTATAGTTAAAATAAGTAGGTAGAAGAGGTCAGGTTAAGAAAATTTTGAAGTATTTGAGCGTAATTATTATTTTACCTTAATTAAAAACATAAACCACTCAGCACGTGAAGATATACTCGTATGGTATCGCGTGTAAATAAAGCCACATAACTGTGACGACCAAATAACCAGGCGCATGCAGAAACAGATATTCATGAAGCAACTGATGTATCGGAAGATAACAGCTGCAACAAAGAAAATTCAATTTACTTAAATTATGTGTGACCTACAAAGTTTTTTTTAATCTTCAAATAAAAAATGACGTTCCGGAAGGAAATCTAAGCGAAAAACTTGTAATGTATTAGGTAGTTCTTCACCGCATTTTCATGGAAGTGCCTTAACAGAATCCTTTCGAATGTCCAGGAATGCATTGCGGTGTCATATATTGTAATCACAGTATTATATAAATTATATTCTGAATGACAAAGATTGAGAAATTTTGAATAATATTTCGTGTCTTTTTATAGGTGGAGAGCGACCTACAAGAACTCTTGAAAAGGATAGAAGACGAGAGCACAGACCCTACTAGCGACACGGACTCAAGTCTGGTATCTAGTCACAAATGGAAACAGTATTTAAGACCCCAAGTATACAAGCCATTCATTATCATCCATGTGTTCAATATTATGCAGATTGTCTGTGGAACGAACCTCTTCATATTCTATGCTGTCGACATCGTCTCAGGGCTGACGACAGACGGTAGTCTGGACAGCAACTTAGTCACCAATTTAACATCAATTGTAAGAGTTGCATTTATGGCTGTCTCTTGTGTAATTTTAGTATGGCTTGGACGTCGAACAATATGTGTATCGTCAGGTCTTGGTTCAGGCATTTCGGCAGTACTGATTGGTACATTTGTTTACATGCACAATGTTCACGCGTGGGTAATAACTGGCTTTGTACTCCTATACGTGGCTTTCAATACATATGGATATTTTGTGATGCCACCATCTATGATTGGAGAAATACTGCCATCTAAGATTCGGTGTGTTGGTGGGGCTTACATTTTCACCATGAATGACATTGGGATGTTCTTTGCAACAAAAGCCTTCCCCTCAGTTGCTAGAGCAGTTGGTACCCACGGCCTTTTCTGGATATTTGGTGTGTCTTCGTTGCTCTGCTCATTGTTTCTATATCTGATGTTACCCGAAACACAAGGGCGCTCTCTTGTTCAAATAGAAGAATATTTCCTACAATCAAATGTTTTATGGCTCACAAGAAAGAAATGCCAGAGAGGCAGGAACATAATCATATAAATATCACATATAGGATTCAAACCACGTACCCTGAAATGAGAATTAACATTATGCAAACTCTGTGGGAGGCTACATTGAATTTGAGTTTAATAATGATATTAACTTTACAGTAAAACAGTAAATATATTTCTTAGCATTTGTCGTACTTCCCGTGCATTAGGGAATTATTAATGGGTCCAACAAAATGCACTTATAGATATTTGTAATTAAAATATTGAACTAATACAGCTATAATTAGACTTTTTAATAGCTGACTAATACATGGGAATTATTAAACATACTAAGAACTTCCAGTCAGTCTGCGTGTACTATTCTTACATATTATTTTAATTCCTACATGCTTCGGCGTTTTCTGGGCCATCATCACGGAAAAAAACATATTCAAGAGATGCACAAAACACGGTGTGTATTCGTCATTAGAAAATGCAGCTCGTACATGTATAAAAATAGCAGGAAGTTAAATATGTAAGCCTACAGTATGAGTGTTACTTAAAAATTGAATAATTCAAATTATAGTTAGCAAAAGTTTGTTCAGTATGAAGACACAAAACCGAAGTATAATATAAAATCTGCATTCGCGCATCTACTGTATTCATCCGGTCCGATTCTATGAATGCAGCCACGATAATCTTGATTATGACTATGCCGTCTAAATGAGCGCATTGTACAGTGTAGATTTTTTCGTCCTATACAATTTTGTTTCCTTCGCAACCACCTCTTGAACTTCCAAAACTTTTCCAGCAGTCTATTCTATCATAACCAATGATTTTGCCCAGGCCATACAGTGCTCTAGACTCCGAAAAACTAGACAACGTCCAAAAAAAATTACTCACCAACAAATGCACAAAGAGTTTCTTTCATCAACTGTAACACACTCCTACGTGTTTCGACCCTGCTGGGTCATCTTCAGGGAGAAACTTTCCGTTGTCGTTACACTAGGTTGCACTATACAGTTGAGCGAGAATGTGCTGTTGACTGTGCACTGCGCCGCTTTTAGAGGCGTGAACTCTCTGTGGTGTCGGCTTGTACAAGCCGACACCACAGAGAGTCAAGTCAGTGGAGTTAAACTTTCTTTCCAAACTTCCCAAACTTCACAGCTCTCTTACTTTCCAAATTGTCATCAAATATAACTTTCCAATTTGTGGACCCACAAAGATCCCGTGTTTAAATTTGTCCTCACTGAGATTTGGAAACTTCCTGCGCAAGTAAATGAAAACTTCAACACCCTTGTCCAAGGCTTCCACAAAGTTCTTCATAAGCCCTAACTTTATGTGTAGTCGAGGAAGAAGCACCTTTTCGAGATTCATGAAGAGAATGTTCTTAACATTACGTTGTCTGGAAACAAAGTCTCCTTTGACTTGCGAGTCCTTCACAGTGTAATGATTTTCGGTTGCTCGATTACCTCACAGACACACACAAAAAGCAATGTTTCATACATCCCCGTCTGAATGCCAAATAAAAGTCCCGTCACCTTAAGATCACCACGTATCTGCCAACAGCGTTAATTCTTGCGAGTGATATCGGCTAGTAAGAGTGACATACTTTCATATCACTTTTTCTTGCCCACTGAATTGGCCACAGGTATCGATAGTTTTAAGTTCCCATTCTGTAACAAAAAGCTTTAAAGTTCACTTTCGATGCATTAATAAAAATTCTCCGTTATTTGGGATCGCGTTGAAATCCTAGTTCCTCCACCAAACCACTTACATCACTGCAGACACAAAGAGAATCCTGCATTCTGTAATGTCCGGAAAATTCTTCGAATAGGAATATATCCTTTCTATCCAGCATATTCTACAGCAGCAGTCTTAAACCTAAAAGTTCTGCTTGAGATATGCGCTGTTCTAGGATATAACGCAGCGTCGAGTGGTAATCCTTGAAAGGATTATCACTCAACGCTGCGTTATAGCCCAGAAGAGAGCAGATCTCATCAGCGTCGCGGCGGAAGCCTGAAATCACCTAAGTTCTACTTGTTGCTTTCAAAGATTCAAGTCGCGTAGATCATTTAGCTGGCTTTACCGGATCAGATGTGATTACTGGTCACCCTGGCGTACGTAGCTGGAATCTGATGAGGTGTAAGGTCTTTTTGAAGCTGTTTCTTAGTGTTCTTTAAGGAAGGTAAATTCCTCCCAGTTGGAAAGTAACACCGCGCGCAGCGAACACTCTCTCAAGGCCACTTCCAGGGTTGGAGTGTTTAACGTGTTGCACTCCACGTAGGGAAATATGTTAACAACTTACCAGGAACATGCAACAGGCAAATATATAAGCTTTTACAATGTAGGCACATTTATGGAAGAATCTACCCACTTTTTAAAACACTTGACGTGAAGGTTTCCAAATGATGAGCGTGACATAGTTGAACAATACTACATGCAAACCAGTTGTTGTCATCGATACTGTCTTTAATAATCGGCCTACCTGCGGCGCAATGCAGATAAAATGACCTTCGAAGAATCAACAAAATAGGACAGTCTGCAGACACCCTTTAACTATTTTCCATATCAGACACGCAGATGGGTCATAAAATACTTGCATAAACAACGTATATCGCGACATTTTCAGCCATCCCCTTGACGTAAGCAAGAAACGTAATTTAAAATAACTGATTACAGACGAACATTCAGTCGTCACACAACCAGACGACGAACGAGATCAAGAGGTAATCAAACGCAGCGTAACATACCACTGTGAGTAGAAACACAGAAGCCTGTAATACCTGGTGTACAAAAACAAAAATAAAAACAAAAAAAACAAGAACAGAGGAATTATCATAAACAATCAACCCATATAAAGTGCCCTATAAAATTCTATACCCTGCGCCTACACAGTGACAAATTAAGACTGGAGAGGCATAAAGGACTCTCCGAAAGAGACGTTACAAAATCTCATATACCGGCATTTCTGAAAGGGACATTGAAACAATCTAACATAGCGGCATATCCGAAAGGGACATTATAAAATGTCACATACCGGCATATCCGAAAGGGACATTATAACATGTCACATACCGGCATATCCGAAAGGGACATTATAACATGTCACATACCGGCATATCCGAAAGGGACATATAACATGTCACATACCGGCATATCCGAAAGGGACATTATAACATGTCACATACCGGCATATCCGAAAGGGACATATAACATGTCACATACCGGCATATCCGAAAGGGACATTATAACATGTCACATACCGGCATATCCGAAAGGGACATATAACATGTCACATACCGGCATATCCGAAAGGGACATTATAACATGTCACATACCGGCATATCCGAAAGGGACATATAACATGTCACATACCGGCATATCCGAAAGGGACATTATAACATGTCACATACCGGCATATCCGAAAGGGACATAATAACATGTCACATACCGGCATATCCGAAAGGGACATTATAACATGTCACATACCGGCATATCCGAAAGGGACATTATAACATGTCACATACCGGCATATCCGGAAGGGACATTATAACATGTCACATACCGGCATATCCGGAAGGGACATTATAATATGTCACATACCGGCATATCCGGAAGGGACATTATAAAAGTCTCACATACCACATACCCGGAAGGGCATTATAACAACCTCACATACCAGCCTACCCGAAAGGCAATTACAACATACCGACATATCTGAAAGGGGCATTATAACATGTCACGTACCGGCATATTCAACTGGACATTCCATTTATCAATAGGCCTGCCAGTTTTTGTGCATTTTATCGGTGCATTGGAGACATAAGGTTTTGGTTACCGGACATAGCTTGTTGCTAAGGCAGGCATACATCATCCTGACGTTGACGTAATAGTATACTAAAACACGTGACTTGTGTCGTGTAATTCAATCAATATACATTTTATAGAGCCGTGTTCTGTTGGCTGTTTTTTACATCACTTATTTAGGGCAAAATTATATCACAGCGCTCTCAATATTAATGCGACTATTTTATTCATGTTGAGTGCAGACTGCTGCATTTAGTGACCAGCATGGGGAAGTATTTCCTCTTTTGTCACAAAACTACATTCTCTGTGTGAGATTTGAGGTTCTCACAACACCGCTGCTGAAGATTAAGTTCTTCCGGGTTGTGATGCTCTGATGTTTTGCCTGTGCTTCGCAGCACTCCAATGACACAGCGACACAGACCACAAGAACTGGATCTCTACATTCTAAATTTAGGCCTATTTAATATTTTAGTACACAGTCACACTTTCGGCTATGGTATATGCAAATTATCGCTGTACATAAACCAATGGATGGACAGTATATACTGTCAAACGTTGTACTCTAATATCATTTCTCTGATGATGGTTCAATAGGCACATATCCTAAATTGAAGTCCAATTTTGTCATATCGGTTTTCGTATTATATTTCCCGTTATATTTAGCCTGCCACGTGTCCTATTCCTTTTGGTTTTACGCATTACATTTTGCAAGCATTTGTGATCTCACCTTCACAACGTGTGTCAAAGACCCACCGTGTTATTAATGTGTTGTTACGTCTGCAGTAAATAGCGTGTTTTTTTCCTGCTTGACCGAAGGGAGCCGGCCAGACGCTATAGTGCATATTTGTTAGACATTCTGAGGGTTATTATCACTGCGATCGTCTGTCTAGCGCCCGTTATCGACTGTTAAACCTCCCCGACACGTGGTGTACGAAGCGACATTGGCAGAGCGTCGGGCAGAGCGTTGGGCCGGCGCTTGTCGGTCAAGCACGAAAAAGAAACAGCGTAGGCGACCATGCGCCCAGGATATCTGCATTCTTGACCTTACGGCATGCACATGTTTTGTCTGTAATACTAGTAGGCGATAATAAAGAAGGTTGAAGAGAATTGGCATCTATATACGTCCGGGTTTACTATTTGTTACCGTGCATTGTTATCATACACTTTATTTGTGTCACTTTTATGTGAAGATTAATCTAATGGTTCTACAGAGCGATGGTAATTAACATATGTAATTAAGCGGTACAGATAGGCATCTGAGGTCAAAACATGTTGCAAGGAAGCTATAAAAGTATGTATACTGCACGTGTCGTCGTTAGTAAAACTGGCTATCTGCATAGGTTCTTACAAAACATTCACTATATTTTACCACAGCAGGGAACACGCAGATAGATGAAAATGGGCAAAGTTGCCCCAACTGGACAATGACGCCTCACCATCAGTTATTTCAAAACCTTTGCTCTAAGAAGCTGCACGTATTACGCATCTAGAAGCTCTTCCATTGGTGAGTCTGGAATTGTGCATATCACAGTTGCTGTTTTTTTTCTCAACACCCTCGTATTGTTTTTCTTAAGTAAGTAAAATGATTTGTAACCCTATATATTTCCGGGAGCTATTCTTTCATTATTCTGTTTATTTATGCGTAAAGTAATTTTACCAACAGTGTGTGTGAAGGAAGAGTGGACTTTTCTGTACTGTTTCGTACCGTCATAGACTTCCGCAAGCCACGCCATACTAACGTGACCAACCAAGGTATCTTTGCTCCACTTTTGGGGGTACAGTCACCTCACTGAACGATGGGTAAAGATGCCTTACTGATATTTTAACTCGCTCGGTAGTACGCTGTATTTTCATTGAAATGTTAATGACAAACTAAAACATTCTCGTCTACCTACTAACATATAATTTATTTACCTGTGATACGTGTGAAAGAGCATGTTAAAATGGCACGCCTTCACTTGTGCATCGATCCATCCACCAACACCCATCCAGGTTTCTGAGGAAGAAACAGCAACCAAAACTTTCATGGAATATTTCCCTCCACCAAAATTATCAAACTCAGGGCTATCAAGGGTAACAAGAAGTCTCTAAGGAGGGGGTCTCACTAGTTCGTCAGTCATCCAGAAGAAGAATCTAAAAGCCAAACATAGGAGGAATAATTTCAAGAAAATGGTTCACAAGCCAAACTAGAGCAATTCTGATAAAAATTACAGTGGCGGCTGTAAAGAATGTAAGGAATACTACTATGTAACAAAAGAAGAATGAGACTGGATAAGATGCTTATTCTGTGAAAAGTGGCTGCATGAAAACTGCACGATTTCTACAAAACCAGCATCGATTGTGGAAGTAACAACCGCTCTAAGAATCTTAAAAAAACGTAAGAAATCTACAGAGAAGTAAGAAGGAGTTCCATAGTGATAAAAAACATAGATTATTTTATGTAACTGCAATTTTGTTTACTACAAATTTATTATTTTTATTGCATTATGTGTGGGGCACCTTTCACCACGCGTAAGCCAAAGACGCCTTTTGTAATTTTTATTGCTGTCAGTAAGTGAATTTAGATTTGCTATAAAAGAACCGACCGTTTTGTAGCACAGACCCTGCTACACCTATTATACACCTAGAAGTAATTTTTGTTGCTATACGTAATTCTAAAGATTTGTCAAAATAAAAAGCGGTGCATCTACACGTGCGTACTTTTAGATTCGAGGTTATGACCGGGGCGAGTGTTACTCTTATGAAATTCTTGGGCGTAGTGTTGTGTAGATTTAGTGTGGTAGATAGTTACATAATTTTTGGAGTAACTTTTTGCCTCCATCTTCAGGCCGAAACCTTTACACACATATATATACAGTACGTCCCAGGAAGAATGTACCAGACTTCATGAAAACGTTCCTTGGTTAAATCACATCGATATAATAAAAAACGCCTGAATGTTTACGGAGATAATGGCGAGATAAGTTTGAAATAATTAGATGTGTTATAATTTTATTAATTACCACATACATATGAAGATTAGCTGGAATATGTAGTCTCTGTAACGTTAACACACGTACATAACATCTAATTAAGATCTGAGTGACATAAAGACATTTAACCCTTTAAAGACGAAGCGTATCTGTTTTATATAAGGACTCAGTGTGTACCGCGCTGTAAACACTCTCCACTTCGGTTATAAAAACCAGTCTCTTAATGTTTTTAAGGCAAAAGTTGCTGTTTGTTCTGAGATCCGTACAAAACACATAAACGCAATGTGGGCACCACGCAGAATTTTTTAATGTTAAACCTGGTCGTATGTAAAGTTACCGCTAGCCGTTAAAAGGCTAATTAAACAAGAAACACTCGCACTGGTTTCATAGCAATTACGATTCCAAGCACTTTACATAGCCGATGGACGTCCAGCAGTTTTGAAGCGCTTATTTAACATAATCAGCCACGTATTTTGTATATTACTGGCCAGCATTTAAACGCCTGCTTCACAGTAGCTGTTGACAAGTGTCCTCCTCCAGTCGCTACGCAGCTTTCAGCACGTATCAATAGAGGCTAAGTAGCTGATGCAATGTTACCTGGCTGCCTGCGCATGCGCCCTGCCGCTGCAAAAGTACAATATTACTAGACAGAATTGCATTTGGGAAATTTATCCAAAACAAAAAAAAAAACCCCTGAGGATTCCACTCCGTTGGCCAGGTTTGTTTTCTGGGTTATGGCACCTTGTGGGCATAACCTAGCAGACGGGTGCCAAAGTTTTGGAGAAACGGATGCCTCCATCTTCAGGGCAGAAGGTCATACAAGTAACGTATTTTTTAATTCATGTCCAGCCTAAGTAAAGAAAGAAATGGCGACGGGAAATTCTGAGTAGTTTACAATTCTCGGTATAAGGCCGCTGGGACTCCATGTAATAAGTTTATCAGTTTGATATGGAAAGGTAGAATCCGGTTATAAATGTAACAAGAGAAAGATGACTGAATTCTATGATGACGATAACGATATTAATAACGACATGCAAGTAAGGTAACCATATTATGGAATAAAAAAATGAAAACTGACGGAGCCATCCTTAACAATATACAGGACATCATACTGACGGAGCCATCCTTAACAATATACAGGACATCATAATCCGTGACAACGTAACAGAAACGTCTGTTAATCGGTCACCCCATGACACGCCTATGCAGCCACAGGGGGGAGACGGAGGCATAGCTGTAATCCATTCGCAACCTCGGGGCTAGAAAGGGGGTGGTCAGCACCACGCCCCGGCCGCTTAACCCGCTGGAAAAACCAGATGCCTACTGTACAGGAGACTGGCTTGGCCTCGGGCCTGGTCTGGTCAGCACGGTAAAACTCACTTCCGCGGGATTCGATCCCCGGACCGTCCAGCCCCTAGCGAGTCGCCATACCGGCTACGTTATCCCGCTCACCTGTCTCTCAACAAACACTGCAATTTCATAAGATAGAAAAGTGATCAAGAAACAAACCGAAAGGTTTTTAAAATATAAAGACCTGAAAATACGAGAAGTGATACCGGTAATAATAGGAACAACTGGAGCCATCTAAAGTCATTTCGAAAATACCTGAGCAACATACCGGGAAAGCACGAAGTCGAGGAATTACGGAATACAGCCGTATTGGGTACTGCGCATTTACTTCGGAAAGTACCGCTGTAAAAGTACAAAATGTTTATCACGGGAAATAACATTATATGTATCATAAATTGTAACCGCGGAATAGCTACAACATTGTATATTCTAAAAAGATGGCTTGTTTCCGGTACACAATTTTATATACGCTGTCTAAAGTTGATTAATAATGGGAACAATAATAATAATATTTCAAAATCCTTCAGAAAATACTTGAGCAGCATACCGGGAAAGCACGATATCAAGGAACTACAGAAAACAGCTATATTGGGCACAGCGCACATACTGCGGAAAGTGCTGATGTAGAAGCAGTAAAGAGTTTAATATTGAAGACGGCGTTATATGCGCCATTAACAGCAGGCACGGAATAACTGCGACACTGTATACCCTAGAAACATGGTTTGTTTCAGGTATATAAGTGTGAATACCCTGCATAAAGGACATAATAATAATAATATTATTTTTATTATAGCATAAGCAATGCGGACGGAAATATGTAGGGGACACTCACGGGAGGCGAAGGCGCAGACAGGAAGAAAACAATACAAGTTAGGAAATGCGGACACAGCCTAATATTCCGGGCGCCTTAGCTCTGACAGAGTGACGGAGAGTGAGATGTGGTGGAACTAATACAAACACTCACCGACTTACGCGATTTCAACTTACGGAATTAAAGAAAAATAAATAATTGAAATATTAATATCTTTGAAACACGTGCCGAATTCGTCGTTCTGAGAACGAAAGTAAAATGAGTCGAAGGTCGCAGAAGAATACTTACTGCTGGGCGACAGCGTGTGCACATAGACACTTGTGCTCACATTCGGTGACAGGACGCTTGTGACGCTTGTATTACCGGCTGCATTATCGTACTGTGATAAGTGGTATTTTTACTATTAACTGCCGATAATAATGAATGGAGAGCGCCTTAGTGACAAATTTGAGGTGTATCTCGTAAGAGAAAGACAACATATTTAGAACTCAAAATAAAAATCATAAAGAATTCCGCAAATGGCTAAATCCTAATTTCATTTCCTCGACAATTCGAATTAGATATTCCAACTGTAAAAAAGAATCCAAAAATCCCGAACGCCTAAAAGATCATGTAATATAGGCCTACTTAGGGCCTTTAAACTAAACAATTATGAAAAGGCGTGCTCGTGCTCTCTTTTCAATGGAGAAGTTATTAACCCTTTAAAGACGGAGCGTATCTGTTTCATATAAGGATTCAGTCCGTACTGCGCTGTAAACACTCTCCACTTCGGTTATAAAAACCAGTCTCTTAATGTTTTATAAGGCAAAAGTTGCTGTTTGTTCTGAGATCCGTACAAAACACATAAACGCAATGTGGGCACCACGTAGAATTTTTTAATGTTAAACCTGGTGGTACGTAAAGTTACCGCTAGGCTTTAAAAGGTTAATATTGTGGAAGGAGGGTCACACAGACAAAAATGCACTGTTAGCCTAATGACAATTCAAGCAAAAAGACGTGAAGGTAAATCTCACTCACCCAGAAGCAGAGTTCGTGAGTAGTAATGGATGGTTTCGTAGGTTTAGAAGTAGTGAAAATTTTCATCACGTGAAGTAGAGCGGTGAGGCTGAAGGTGAAAATATAAAGATGGCACTATCTTATCCTTGGATTTCCTGAAAAATCGTGGAAGAAGGTGGTTATACGGCACAGCAAATCTGTAACAGGAATGGAACTCGATTATTCTAAACAACACAGGCAATGTAATTATAAATAAAATATTAGGGCTCATTCGCGTAACTATTGTTTCGTGGCAAAGTATTAAGTATTATATATTCTGAGTGTTGTCTCTAGAGTTAGTTATCCAGTATGCAAAGCGCATGCGCCGTATTATATTGTCATCTGTGGCCTGTCTGGCCCTACAACGTGGCCTGTCTGGCTGTGCCTAATTTTTCAACATTATCTCATAAACGGCATGATTTTCGGAAAAGTTGTTGAGCATAAAATGTGTGTCTTGATTTTCACTACAACTTTTGTCTGAAACAATTCTCATGCTAAGAATAATTCAGCCAGATATTATCATAAATGTACACAGACCCTCATGCAAAGTACCAGCCATTCTTGCCAGATATTAACAAAACTTCAATTTTCTCGATAGATTTTAGAAAAATATTTGAATATCATATGTCATGAAAATACGTCCAGTGGGAGCAGCAGTGTTCCTTGAGGACGGATAGACACACCGACAGACGGACAGAGAGACAGACAGATATGACGGAGTTAATAGCCACTTTTCGTAATTTTGCGAACGCGCCTGAAAACGCCTGATAGAACCTTCATTTCCAAACAAGGGAAGACAATGCCAGGATCCAAAGCAGCGAAAGAAAGGCGAAATATTTTGCTGGCAGAGTCACACAAGCTGAAAACGTAAGCTGTTGATGGTTTAGAAAGTCCTTGTTCATTAAAATATATGAATGACGCTACTCTCTCAGATTATTGCCGGTAAAATTCCTAGGCCTGGATCACAATTTCCCTTTTGAATCATTTCATTTTCGAAGCAGAAAAATATTGCTGAGAAAACAACATTGCAATGAAGACTTTGCTCATCGTTGACAATGTTCCTGGTCACGTTTCACATTTAGATGACATTTATCCAAATGTGAAAGCCATGTTTTTTTTCCCCCAAACACGACATTATGCCTCCACCCTGAGCACCTGAGGAACATTGCCAATTTCAAAGCTTGTTAGCTAAGAAGATTTTGGCGTTTGGATGTCAAATGGACTCACTTGTAGATCTATATAAATATATAGTTGACCATATGTATTCTCAGTTCCGACTTGCGCCAAATCTTTGAGAAAGTAGGGGAGAGTGGGGAATTCTGTGCATTAATTTATCTTCAAACCGACACGTGATATAAGTATATGATAAGTGCTGAAACGTGCCCACAGACATGATAAACCACACAATAACGTTTTGAAAACGTTACTCCATGCATTTTAATCAATTTATTTTCTTTCAAATAACCAAAGAAATACAACACAAACGTACAATAGTATAGCTTTTTATCGCATGATAAACGACTGTACTGTTGTGTATCTTGTATGTGCTCACCATGATTGGGGCCCCCCCCCCCCAACACCGTTCCTATGCAGTGAAGAAGAAATTTCTGTTTCGTCCATTGTCTTATTAAATTTGACGCTTGAAAAAATTCAAGTTAAGTGTACAACTTCTTCAATTTATGTAATTATGCTTCAACTGCAATCATTTGTAAGCGGAAGCTTGTTTACAGCTTGAATCCACCGAAAACAACCACACAAAAAGACTGAATTTATTGTATGAAGACACTGAAGCCTGCTGGGGCAAAACAGCGCAGCTTAGTTTGTGTAATACTGCGCCGCGCCATGTTCCGTCACGTTGTAATTCACATGGGCACAGGTGGCGCAGTTGGTTGAGGCACTGCGCTACAAACCGGCAGGTCGCGGGTTCGATTCCCGATCGTGTTAGTGGATTTTTTCGCACTATGGCCCTGGGGTCGACTCGACCTCTAACAGAAATGAGTACCAGGAATATTTCCTGGGAGGTAAATGCGGCCGGTGCGTATGGCTGACAACCTTACGACTTTCATGTGCCGATTGTCTACATTTTGGGAGCCTCGACCTCCTGGAACCCTGTGGGCCTGTCCAGGCCTGTAATGGGACTGCTTTTTATAATTCATATGATATTACAGAGTCTAAGAGTATTAAACATTTTTACAACCATTCCAAACAAGCAGGGAAAGATTGGTTGGCTTTTTTTCTCAAAAGAATCCAAGAATTATCCTAAGGAAACCAGCAGGTACGAGCGTCAATAGAATCAATTTTTTAACCACGATGCAGTAAAAAAATACTTCGACATTCTGATGTTGGTTATGGAGAAACACGAGCTCGTTGGAAGAAACATTTTTAATGTAGATACAGCAGGAATATCTACTATTTAGAAACCTGCTAAAACTTCAGGGTCGAAAGGCCAAAACCGTTTGTGCAGCTATTCTTTGAGGAAGACTGGACAACGTAACAATTGTGTGCAGTAAGTGCCTCTGGTAATTTCGTTCCACGTATGTTAGCCTGTCCCAGATCGCCATGTCTCCGCAATTTGCAAAAGGGTTGTCCTGTTGGAGCTATATATTCTTGCTCCGAAAACGGGTGGATTGATGATTTTTTTTTCCAGCGGCTTCAGCATTTGAAGAATTGTGTCAAAACCTCTAACGACGATCCAGATCTTCTTATACTTCTTATCATGCAAGATACATTTCTTTCCGAATCTCTAATTACTGCAAGGATAATAAAATAACTGTGGCCTCCATTCTCTCTCACACCTGTCGTCATGTATAGACACTTTACCTCACGTTTTAAGGCCCCCTGAAAGCTGCTTTCAACAGGGAGTGTTATCTTTACTTGAAAAGAAGTGCATGTAAAACAATTACGCAGTACAAGCTGGCTTAATTGTTCAGCAAAGCCTACCTGAAGGTCAATAAAATTGAGAAAATGAAATATCCGGCTTCAGAGATTCGGATGTTTGCCTTATGAACCCAGAAATGTTCAAAAAAATTGAGTTTGAAGCGAATGAGGAGACAAAATCAGTAATAAGAAATCTGAAAGAGACAATCGCACAGCGACTTGTGTGACAGTAAAGTCATTAAAAAAACGTGGTACCCTCTGAACCACAACCTGGTTCTTCCAGAACTTCAAATGTGACACAGCTCCTTCCGTTGCCACGATCTCAGGTTGCGGCAGGTATATGTCCACCTACATCACATGTGAGAAAACAAAATTTGGAAATTTTAACAGGAAAGCCAATGAAAAAAAAATTATTCAGAGTTAATATCAATTAATATTCTTTTTATTCTTTCTTAAGAGCACAGATTATAGTGCCTCCAGTCCTGTTCAATCCCCTAAGTCCTGTAAAACGAATATAGAATTTTTTACAAATGTAGGCGCTGGTATACGAGTACACAGTGCGTCTACGAAGTTTGAGGACGAGATTCATAAAAAATTGAAGCCAATTCAAAACAACTTTATTACTCATTAGCCGACATCATACATCCCTCCTAACTATGTACACCTACTGGCACGGCGGTAAGGCTTCTGAATGCCTCCGTAGAACGCAGCAGCCAGAATACTCTTTAATGCACTCGTCACGTTGTTCTGAATGTCTGATATGGTGTCGAAACGGCAACCCTTAAGGTTGGATTTCGCTTTAGCGAACAGAAAGTAGTCCGCAGGTGCCAATTATGGCGACTAAGGGGGTGGTAAAGAAGAGTAACGCTTTTTTTCTTTGCGAAAAACTGCTTGACGGTAGTGACGTTGGAAGGAGCAGTAAATGCGTGCGGTACAAAGCGCGAGCAAACTTTCCTACCTTCAACGACAATCTTCCGTGCAGTATCCTTGCTAACGTAAAGCTCATCTGCTATCATTCGAAGTGATAGGTGACGATTTTGCAGCAACAGCTGCCGAACATTTCCGATGTCACCGTCCGTTTGAGACTCAGAGGGGCGACAACTCCTGGGGTCGTCTTGAGCAACTTCCTGTCCTTCACAAAACCGTTCCAACAAAAAATGTTGGATTGCCCTAGTGCTTCATCTCCATGGGCTGCACGCCCCATTTGAACAGTTTCTGTTGCAGTTTTACCGGCTTTAAAATAAAACTCTATTGCCACTCGTTGCCCACCATTTGATTCCATGACAGTACGGTTTTACTGCGCAATATTAAACAAAAATAAACCTTAAAACCGCTTTGCTCCCGCTGACGTAACTTGCAAAAAACAAGTTGAGACATGATAGCAATCAGCTCCAGCAGTGGCCGTTAGATAGTGCAGGTAGTGTTCTTTGAAGAAACCAGTCCTATAACTTTGTAGACGCAATGTGCAAGTGCGCAGAATTACATTTAAAAGTGCACAATATTACCCTTCAGGTTGAGTAATTCTGCGCAATTGCACTACTCAAATTTTTGCAATTTTCATAGCAACTTTTTTTTAACAAATTTAAGTGATTTTTGGATACTGTGTACAAACATCGGAGAACAAAAGGGTAATACTTTTGTACCGTCCACGTTATATTGTGGTTGATAGTAACATATATTGCTTAGGAGCGCACAATTCGACCACTTAGCTCCCTAACTAACGGGTACGTCGGGCAGTGTCCGTGGTCACATGTCCCAATAGCCAATTCTACATACCCGTTTCTGAAGAAAGTGGTGTCCAAATTAATTTAAACTCTCTCCACATACTTATTCCACACTTATGCTCCCTGTTACAGCCCTGTACTTTAAATTCGTCACTAATGTCAAGAAGGATTTTAAAAATCGAGTATTTTAAATGCGTCCTGCTACGCCGCACACAAGACACATTGTAAGTTTGCTCTGTGTGAAGGTTAAAATAATAAAACAAACCAGTGTTGCATGCAGTATAAACTAGGCACAAATGCTGTTGCTTTCCGTGTGGCACGATATGTCACGGGATGTTATGCTCTTCTGTGCTTCTTGCCCATACGAGTATATCTTGAAAGGCGGAATACCTTATGTCGTTTACCAGTATCGCGTATATAGCGAGATTTCGAAAAGGTACGTAGTCCTCACGTTAAAGTCTGCTGTTTTTGCTAGATTTTAACTAGAATTGGAAGGTGCGACAAAACCCCATTCTACATATATCTGATATTTTATTATGGACACATTAATTCGATACAAAGAATACTCTTTACTTAGAAAACTGAGATTAAATTTAAGGAAGGATCAAGTGAAATGCTACATTTGGACCATGGTTTTGTACAGCGGTGCAAATTGGACACTTAGGAAAGTAGATCAGAACTACGTTGAAAGTTTTGAAATGTGGTGCAGGAAAAGGATGGAGAAGATCACATGGATGGATTGTGTAAGAAATGAAAAGTATTAAATAGAGCAAAGGCAGGCTAACATAATTGGTCGCATCTTGCGTAGGAACTGCCTTCTAAAACACGCTATTGAAAGAAAGATAGAGGGAAGGATATAAGTGACGGCAAGATGTAGCAGAAGAAGGCGTAAGCAGTTACTGGGTGATTTTAAGGAAAGAGAGGACACTGGAAATTCAAAGAGGAAGCACTAAATCGCACTCTATGAAGAACTGGCTTTGGAAGAGGCTATGGAGCTGTCGTAAGTCAGACTACTACGTGATGACGGTCCACATTCAAGGCTATGTAGTAAGCAAATTATTATTTTATGCCATTCAAAGAAAAACTTTCGATACCTTCCCATGCTGCACTCCGAGTTCCTGGACGGTGGTACAAGGAATAAAATATGTACGAATCGATATGTTATTACATATTAAAACTATCACAGAAGGATAATGATATTGCGTACTGGGAGGGTATAATTTGGATTGATTAATTAATTAATTAATAGGTTCAGGGCGTTGGAAAACAGGATATTGAGGAAATATCTGCAATAAAGAAGGAGGATATAACAGAAGGCTGGGGACGACTGCGTACTGGAGGGATGAAAAATGTGTAGATGTTGACCAATAATGTTAGGGTAAACAAATCAAGGGGGATGAAGTGGTGGGGCTTGTGTAACGCATGGGAGTAATGGGAAATGCATTCCTGGTTGAGAAAAGTATAAGGAGACAGAACGCGACATCTAGGCTTAGATTGGAGGATAATATTAAAATTGCTCCTAAAAAGACACAGGTTGTGAGGGTGTGGACTGGATTAATCTGACTCAGATTCAAGAACCGTGGCGGAGTCTTGTGAACACGATGATGGACATTTTGGTCTCATAAAATGTGGGGAATTTTTTGAACAGCTGCGGAACTACCAGATCTTCAAAACAGACTACGTTCTATGGAGGTAATTGTAAACCGGTTATTAACTTTGTATATTTATGCGTTTTTACTTCCCTGTCATACAAAGTATAAGCACTTGGTTATCTGGTTACCAACACGAGTAACATCCTAGTAAGTACAATAGTTACTTCAGAATGGCCTGTAAAGATATATTTGACGTTGGAAGTCTCGCCCACATGGGCATATGCATTATCGGCACTTCATTCTGACCGTGCATAGGTTTCTGCCTTCCGCTGAAAAACAATGGAATAAACAGGAAGGTAAGGCGATTAGAAATTTGTATTTAAATACATAGCCTTGAGAAACTTACATTTCAAATGCAGGGAAGCGACCCGAAGAGCTGTAGGTAAGTCAAACAAGACAAGCGTGGAAAACTGTACTCCAGTGCTTTAATTGAACGTTTGAGTTCCTCAGTGGCATCACCGTTCGTTTATTGAAGATTCAGTTTAATTTACTTCTTGTTATTATCCATCTTATACTGAAGTGATGTCAGAATTAAAATACGGTTTATATTCGTAATGCAGGGCGACATAGAAGATTTACTGAGGTTCTGAAAAAGTTAATCAAAAAGGGGACTAACTTACCACTCCCCTGCTTTTCATTAAATATTTCACATCAGAAAGAGGCAAAATATTTGAAGATGCATCGGTTCTATAACCTGGGCATTTCACAATATAGATATTAGATTTATTTCGTTAATTCCTTGTTACATTGCACGGCGAGGAGGAATTATATTGGACAGACGAGAAATGCTTATAACATTTTTGTCGGAGAATCGCGAAAGAATAAGCCGAGACTGTAGGATAATAAAAATGGATCCTGCGCAAATAGGATACGAGTGTGGGTTGACGTAGAAGAGGATAGGGTCCAGTGACGCGTTTTGTAATACGGTAATGAATGTGTGGGTTTCACGCGTTTGGAGAGACCTTTTAACTAGTTGAGGAACTGTCGGCTTTGCAAGAAGAACTCCGTTCCTCGTCGTCACTTACTCTTCTGTATGCTGGACAGTTTTGTTTACAGGAATTTAGAAAAATTAGAAAAAGCTTGATTGTTGAGAATGCATATTTCAAATTTTATATATGCCCGAGTTACTGCATGCATTTTACACTAAATACTGACGCAAAATAAAAAATTATAATAATAAATACAGAACCTTAACTGAGTAATGTAGTTATAATTTCGGCTTAGTTTTTGGGACGCCAAGGATGGATGTCGCTGCCCGGAGATCCGTTAATTTGACACTTTTCATGGTTTTCATCACATCCTACAGGAAATTCAAGCACAACAGTTTGCCTCACATCCTTCCCAGTTCATCAAGCGAAATATGACAGGCGTACAATTCAATTTTATGAGACTGATTCAGTTCAGCCAAAGTCTTTCAGCGGACAAAATCATTAAATAACTTGTATTTGCATCTTGCTTAGCAGCGTATTATTCAAAGTAATTAAATGAAAATATCTTCAAAGCTTAATTGCCCATTTCATGTAACAAAGAATTTACTGCAGTCATACAGGGTGGGATTTGGACGCCGGCGGCACTTGGATATAGGCCTACTCCCCTTTTCTGTTGGAATAATGTGGGCCTGGGGTGGAACACAGCATTGCACATGTAAGATGATGCAAATGCGAAATATGTCGGTGTTCAGTAGTGCACGGTTAGTGATTTACTGTACCCAAACACTGTACTTGTATTTTGACTGTTCTCTAATTGATAAGTCACTTCTATCGAGTACGATAATTGAGGAAAATAC
The DNA here is from genome assembly GCA_013340265.1 of Coptotermes formosanus. Lineage (NCBI taxonomy): Eukaryota > Metazoa > Arthropoda > Insecta > Blattodea > Rhinotermitidae > Coptotermes > Coptotermes formosanus. The sequence goes on from BLKM01000068.1 coordinate 786,269, forward strand.
AAACCCATTCATCCGTGCCGCCTGTACACTTGGGTGACACTGTGCAGTGCTCCTATTTAAAATAGGAAAAAAGTATGACAGAATGGTGACAGGACACGCTGCAATAAAGGTCTATCTAGCCCGTTGGATCTTCCATGACAAGACGAGATTTGACAAATCAGCCGAAATTTCCTGCAGCTTTTAAAAGCAAAGAGTCTGGGGATCGAATTCCGGTGAGGACGACATTCAGGACACCCGTCCATACCGGCCTGGGACCCACCCAGCATTTTGTACAGTGGGTCTCGGGTCTCTTTCCTGGGGGTAAAGCGGCCGAGGCATGGCGTTGACTACCCACTTCCATCAAGCACTGAGGTTAAAGAAAGAGTATATACATATACCTTTACTCCCTCGCCGTGCCCTCGTGGTCTGTTACAGGACGAAATTTACTTTCCTATTGCAAGCGAAGATTCTCACAGTTAACCATTGGGCCCTATGCTGAGCTAGTTCCGGCCTGTTCGTTTGCTTTATGGTAGCCAGAGCCCACCACTGGACTGTCTACAACTAGTTCAAGCCACTTCATGTCCTTAGCTGTTTTATGTCATTCACATTAATTCTCTGCTTTTATGGAACTCAAAGGTTCACGAAATCCGCCACTGGGCCCTTTCATGAGCTGGTTTAAGGCAGTACACGCGTAGTGAGGCGAGAGAGTAAGATTCGATTGGGTGTAAAAAGCGTTTTTAAAGCATTTTTAAAAAATATTTTTGTTGCAACATGTTTGTACCTACATTAAACTACTACTCCGTATAGTCGCCCTGTAAATTAAGGCAATTCTCATATCGTGCAGCGTCATTTCGCATAGATGACGCTGCACTCCTCGTTCCCACTCGTCAACAGCTTGTTTAACCCTTTAAAGACCAAGATTTACTTAATCATATTTAAAGATAGTCCATACCGCGTAGTAAACACTCCCACAGGGTTATAAAAACCAATAAGCTAATGCTGTATAAGGAAACAATCGCTGCTTGTTCTGAGATCCACACACAACACATGGATACACTGTATAGGCAGAACGTAGAAATTTTTGCTGTTAAACTTGGCGGTACGTATAGTAACCACCGGGCTTTAAACGGTTAAATTGATAGCAGTCTGTCCCAGACAGCGAGTGTGCGTACATCAACACAACCAGCTACAAAACAACAACAACGACATAATATATAATGGAATTTTAAACACAAATAATACCACTCTGGCACCTACTAGAGAGACGACACAGGAAAGCCCAGCACAAATACATAAACATTATATACCAACTAAAACATAGCTATCAAAGTATATCCCTAATATATTATTGCACACAACGCAAGAAACAAGCCGCATTCTCTGGTGACGACAAGAAAAAACATAACCAAAAAATCTTCAAGAAAGGAACTGATATGCTACACCCTCTTAACGCCGACATTATTGTGCTATCAAATTATTTATCATATATTTTATTGGCTTCAGAATTTTAAATTGACATGCATATTGTAACATCCAAATAGCCAGGTCTCAATCTAACCACAAAAAATGAAGTTGCAATTGTAATTTCAGTTTCAAGTATTTTAACCCTTTAAAGACGAAGCGTATCTGTTTTATATAAGGACTCAGTGCGTACCGCGCTGTAAACACTCTCCACTTCGGTTATAAAAACCAGTCTCTTAATGTTTTATAAGGCAAAAGTTGCTGTTTGTTCTGAGATCCGTACAAAACACTTAAACGCAATGTGGGCACCACGTAGAATTTTTTAATGTTAAACCTCGTGGTACGTAAAGTTACCGCTAGGCTTTAAAAGGTTAATGTCCTGTAGATGATCACTTAGTGGTGGAAAAACTTAGCCGTTTAATTCGTCTGATAAAACGCAATAAATAGTGGTGTTGATGGTGACTGATAACTACCTTGGAAGCAAACTGGGTAAACAGCAAAATCTGTGAAGCTCCTGATTATGAAATTGACACCATTCTCTTTAATTCAACACTCTCAGTCCAGAATTTCCTCAAAGAAATATGAAATGAAAGACCGATATTATCATCCTGTAAATCTTCCAAGTTGGCTCTTCACTTCCGGTTTCCCGAGTACGACGTTGTTATTAATTCTCGTCTTTCCCATGCACGCTGCATGTTCGGTACATCTCACTCTACACAATTCTTCTACGTAATAATATGTGGTGAAGATCACAAATTCTGAAGCTCCTCACAACGCGATTTTCCATTGGCTGTTCATCTCTCCAGCACAAAGGTATTACTGTTTTCACAACTCTCCGCCTTTTTTAGCATCCTTGGAGAGTCAACATAGTCAAATTTCATTCTTCTAATATCCATTTTAATATTATCCTCTCATAAATGCCTAGTTCCCAAGTGTGATCGTCCCTTCAGTTTTAGAAAACCTACAGCCTTACCCAATTTCAAAGCTGGAGGATTAAAATTAATCCGGCGTCCATACGGGTTTTTCTACATACGTATATGGCAGATTACCCATACGGCAATAGTTTGCTTATTTTAATATTTAGTACACTGTATTGCACACAGCTTACAAGCATTGCTTTTTAACTTGGTGGCTACAAGTTTTATGGACCGAAATCGTAAATTTCGTGTCGGTATTTTGCGGTGTTTCATGTCGTGGGTATGATGTGGGTGCTAGTGTTAAGTTGGCATGCAGCAGTTACAGACGGCTGTCGGAAATATACAGCCACGTGCAATTCCAAATCCGTACATTAATAGTCAAATAACCTTTGTTTTCTTGAAGAAACCATATTAGGTTTTACTGACAACGTGGAAAATGCTTAAGCCTTGACGGGGACATCCAAGTTGACTGTACTTGTGGGAAACAAATAGCTAGTTAATTAGGAAAACAGATCTTACCATAAAAGTGGTTTTTCTTTTATTAATGGAGCTGTCGTTTTTAAAAAGCATATTACAAATCCGTGCTGAATATTGTAGTTTTCTGTATTATCTCTAAGTTTTTCAGTTAAAAAAGGTAAAGCAGCCTGGACAGGCCCAGAGGGTTCCAGGAAGCTCCCAGATTTCTATACAATTGACACATGAGGGCGGTACGTTATCAGCCCTACCCACCGGCCGCGTTTACCCCCCAGGAAATATTCCTGGTACTCATTTCTGTTAGAGGCACATTGCGGCCGACAGGATTATGTCAATGAAAAAAATCCACTGACAACATCGGGAATCGTACCCGCGACCTACCGGTTTGTAGCGCAGTGCCTCAACCAACTGCGCCACGGCGACCCCTCAAGTGTTTTATAAGTTTTAATAAGACTGGAAAAGGATATTAATATATAGTGATTACAAAATGTATTTACAACGTAGAATTAGACGGGAGACGTAGGTGTTATTTGGAGAGACGGTCTGTACGTACTAGTTCCGCTGTTCGGCAGTGTCTCATTGCAGCGTGAAGATGGACTTGAGAATTTTGGATTTTTATTATGGTACTTTTATTTACGTGTTTAGAAAGGTGTAGTTGGATCTTACGGACAATTATGTATAAGGCGAAAAATTATTTACTTCTTATTACTATTTCGAGTACGTTTCTGTATATTTTTTATATGAGTTTCACTTCACACAAACTCTTCAGATGGCCTTTGGCAAGTCCCTTTCTTGTGGTGTTTGGAAGCCTGCTGTAGGCTTCCGAACACCACAAGGAATGGACAGTTAAAATTATTGAACTATAATATAAAAATTGGAGATCTTGCACAGTTGTGTTATCGTGAGGATTTACGTTATTAATGTGTGTGTGGATTACCGGATGGCCAATTGCTTAATTACGGAAATTAATTTACTTAGAGCCGATCCCAATGGCCGCGCGGTCTAAGGCGTAGGTCTGCGGCCGAGCGCTTGCTGCGATCGTAATTCGAATCCCACCGCGGGCATGGATATTTGTCTTGTATAGTGTTTGTGTTGTCAGGTAGAGGTCTCTGCGACGGGCCGATCCCTCGTCCAGAGGAGTCCTACCGACTGTGATGTGTGTCTGAGTGTGATCAAATGAAATCACAAAAATCGCTCGACACCTACTGTGAGTAGGTAGAAGAGGGAAGGACTAAGAAGAATAAGAAGAAGAATTTACTTAGAGATTTGTAAAAGAACGATATTTTGCGTAATCTTGTAGAAGCTGGTATATTTTTATCTTATCCGCGTTTCACTGTAATTTCTTGCTTTTTTACACCGTTCGACAGCCCTAGTGCACCAGGGCTTCCTCATTGTTCAGGCTTCGAGATTACACTCAGACACACCACATTCGGTAGGCCTCCTCTGGACGAGTGATCGTCCCGTTGCAGAGACATCTACCTGGCAATGCACACACAACACTCAAAAGAGACAGACACCCCTGCCCCCAGCGGGAATCGACCCACAATCCCAGCAAACTATGCGTTACAGACCTACGTCTTAGACCGCGCGGCCACTGGGATCGGCCATTTCCTGTTATCGTGCGGTACTTAACCACATTAACTACTGTTACTGTTCAGGAAAAGTTAGATCCGGTAGATATTACCGTTCGTCACTACAGTTTACCTGTCAGATCCAACTTTTCCTGAACAGTGTCATCAGTTAATATGATTAACTGCCGGATCTAAACAAAAAATGACAGTGAAACACGGATAAGATAACTAAAATATATTACAGTTTACAAGGTTACGCAAAAATCCTTATTTCATGAAACTCGAAAAAAAATTAAGCAACAGAATACCCAGTAGAAGACACATAATAATAATAATAATAATAATAATAATAATAATAATAATAATACAAACCCTCAACACAACTCAACTATCCAACACCTTCTTCAATTTTATGGATGTTCAAGAATTGGGATGGAGAAGAATGGACTGGAGTGATCCGGCTCAGGATAGGGAGAGGTGGCGGGGGCTTTTGAATGTTGTAATGAACTT
>BLKM01000068.1:791358-851265 GCA_013340265.1 Coptotermes formosanus
GGTAGAGGTCTCTGCGATGGGCCGATCACTCGTCCAGAGGAGTCCTACCGAGTGGTGTGTGTCTGAGTGTGATACCGAAACCTCAACAATGAGGAGGCCTCAGTCCATTAGGGCTGTCGAGCAACGGAGAAAAAAAAAATGAATGAGAAATAAACGGTTTTGCAAAGAAAACAGCATGGAATATCAAGTGACACATTAAATGTTTATGTCTGTCCGTAGGTTGGTAACTGCGCTAAGGTACATATTAGATATAACGTTCAAATATCCGAAAATTACTATACCCGGCTAAATTTTGGTCCCGGAAATCGCAGCTTGTATTTCGATATGATACTGTCGTTCGGAAAGGCCATTTTTAGTTCTATCTCGTACGTAAAATGCAGGCCTACAACAGCCTCAGGGCAGAATACTTCTTTGAGTAACGCTACTTGTGAACAAGATTTCTGTTTTGAGCCTCATAAGCAAAACGGCCACACGAAGCATACTTGTATTTTCTTGATCTAATGGACGTAATTTATAACACTTCAGGCCAGGAAGTAGTGTGGAATGTGTCCCACACACAACATTGAACAAAGTTTCTGAACAGGCTGTATAGATGAGTAAGTGAATCTTAAAAACAACATTTAAATTACCAACAAATTTTAAATACTTGACCAGATATTAATCTGTAATTCTTGAAATGGAAATCCAAAACGAAATGAAACATGTTTCAAAGAACAATCTGAGTCTTTCAGAAAGAAAAATATGGATATACTGAATAATAAATCGGGACAAGAGAAGCCATTAGCTTCTCACGAAGAACTTCGTCCCATGAAATTAGCTAATTAATTACAGTAACACAGCATTGAGCCAGAGGCAGTAAATTATCTATGCAGTGTATTTGCAGGCAACAGTTGCAGCTTTGGTGTACCTGACTGCTATCTGTAGTGGTTTGACTAGCGGTTATTCAGCCATCCTTCTTCCTCAACTTCGCGCAAACAACACTGACTTTGAAGTGGACGAAGATGTCGAGTCGTGGATCGGTAAGAGCAGAGATATCTTTTATTTACATTTGCAAGTAACACTGTTATGTGTCGATAAGCTATAGCTGTCACAAATATTATCGCATGCATGAGGAGAATTTTGGATCTTGTTCATTGTATATTCATACAATACAGAATCATAAAAAAGAGTTACTAAGCGTAAGTGGAAAAAACATAGGGGTTTGAAAAAACGACGCAAGAATAATATTTATGACAAAATAATGATTAGAATAAGCTCTGAACACATATGTTACCGTTGAACGCAAAATATTTTACCTCCTCCTTTGCACTCCAAACACATTATGCAATATAAACGTACATTTACAGTTTTTCTTGTTTTAATTTTGGGTGCAAAACTCGGTATTCCACTCTGGTGACACAGGAGAGATTAAGAATTTTTGGGCATAAAGCTTTCCTGAAGAGTGTTTGGACCAAAGGATAAGAGGGCTAGAAATTTAAAAATCAGGTGAAAAATTTCGTAATTTTACGGCAATTAAATTGGTAGTGATAAAGTGGGCATGTCGGGCCCTTACGCAGTATAGTACAATATGTATTTACACTTTAGTTAGGAACTTCCATGTAAAGATACCATAGTCTTCGATGATACGGGAATTAGGGAAATGGGCTTTACGGGTGTGACTTGGATAGAACTAGTTCTAGACAGGAACAGTCATGTTTCTTAACAGGAGATTTCTTGAAGAACTGCACAATATTTTCACCAGCTGCAGTAGCCTACAGAGAATTTGAAGCATATTTCAACTGAATTCTCAGTTTGATGTGTTCCATGTCCGTGCACTATATCATACAAAAACACTAGTCACCAACAAATGCACAAACAGAGTTTTATCATCAATCGTAACACACTCCTACGTGTTTCGACCCTGCTGGGTCATCTTCAGGGCTAACTTTTTTGTTATCGTTACACTAAGTTTGCACTTTACAGTTGAGTGAGAATGTGCTGTTGGCTGTGTCCGGGCCGGCCCGCGGAGAGTTCACGCCTCCAAAAACAACGCTGTACACAGCCAACAGCATATTCTTACTCAACTGTAAAGTGCAACCCTAGTGTAACGGTAACGGAAAGTTCTCCCTGAAGATGACCCAGCAGAGTCGAAACATGTAGGAGTGTGTTACGATTGATGATAAAACTCTCTTTGTGCATTTGTTGGTGATTAGTGTTTTTGTACGAATTCTCAGTGTGTGATCTAAACACGCAAGCTGTTATTGCTACTGTTATTGTTGTTATTATTATTAAATTAACCAACTTACGCACTTAATAAAATACATTCGGAAGTATAAAACTCCTACACGTTTCGGCACCGAGATGCCATCATCAGGGAGTTATTCAGAACAGAGGAGCGCAAGGCCAGCACACTGGCCTTGCGCTCCTTACACTTATACCCCCTGTGGTGTTATCTGGCACGCACCTTTCTTCTTATTCGTACATTATGATAAACATAAGTACTGTAAAATTGTCGTTACAGCCACGTACGTACAGTAAACTGTTCACAGCGGTGGAAGGGCTGATAATCGGTAGTATGTTACGACAACGTGTCTTGCACAAAATGACTCAACCAATAAAAACCCTGAAGTTCGACACGCCCTATGTGCCATACCCCTTACACAGTTCTGACGTGTATACATAAAAATATGGTAGTTCCGTGTCTGTGACTGTGCCATCCGATGGACAGTGACCTTATTTAATCCACCGTTTTAACCCTTTAAAGGCGAAGAGTAAACTGTTTTAGTTAAAAGACCCAGTTCGCACCGCGCAGTAAACGCGTTTCATCTCGGTTATAAAAACCAATCATTTTATGTTCTAATGGGTAAAAGTGGCCGTTCGTTCTGAGATAAATATAAAACACTCAAATATTTTATGGCATAATGCACAATTTTTTAACGTTAAACCTTTTGGTTCGTCAAGTAACCGGTAGGCTTTAAAAGGTTAAAGTAACAGACAAAGTTGGAAAGGAAGGCGGAAAAGAAAGACGGTGATGGGAAATGAATACAGGATCAAAGGGAATGATTTCCCTTTGAGTGTTAACAGGACTGTTAATAGTCCAAATATTATGGATGGAATCAGAATACGAACTGCAAAAGATACACACTAGTCTTTGTCGCACAGGTACATATGTTGAAAAACAAAAACACAATGCACTATATTTGTAACATAAGGTGGTGTGGAATACATATCTACGCCATTTTGTGCACTTGTAAGGTGCTGTGTACTACAGACCTGCGCCATTTTGTACACTGGTATCTCTTTACAGTGAGTATTTATATTGGTGCCACATGTGTGGGCTGTCTGTTGAGCGGCATCATAATGGACTTGTGGGGCAGACGGCTTGCCGTTCAGATTGCTGTTTGCTCTGTCTGTATTGGCTGGTTACTGATTGCCACATCGACTACGTATCCACTCATGCTTGTTGGGAGAGCACTGTGTGGTTTCGGGAAAGGCGTTGCCACTCCAGGTGTTACAGTAAGTTGGAAACATGGGCAACCAAGACACATGTTGAAAATGTGAGAAATGTAAACATGACAATTTAGAGGTTAAAGCAAAACCAGTCTTAACACAAAACAAGAGACACAATGTACGTATAACGTAACACTGAGCTACTTCCGCGTAACCATTGTTGCCGCGGAAAAGCAATAAGTATTACATATTCTGTGTGTCTGTAGCCGTAGTTATCCAGCATGCAAAGCCTATGCGCCATATTATATTTTCATCTGTGGCCTGTCCAGCTGTACCGCATTTTTCAACATTGTCTCATAAACGGCACCATTTTCGGAAGAAAAGGTTTACTGAACATAAAATGTGTGTTTTTAGTTTCCGTACAACTTTTGTCTGAAAATTTTCTCATTTTAAGAAGAATTCAGCGAGATATTATCATAAATGCACATAGGTCTTCATGTAAAGTAGCCGTTATTCTTGTCAGATTTTACTGAAAGTTGAATTTTCTCAACAGATCTTCGAAAAGTACTGAAATACCAAATTTCATACAAATCCGTCCAGTGGGAGCCGAGTTGTTTCACGCGAATGAACTGACAGACAGACAGATATGACGAAGCTAATAGTCGCTTTTCGCAAATTTGCGGAAGCACCTAACAAGACTGCTGCACTATATAGAATTTGGTCAAAAGTACAGAGCTCTATACCATCAAAATTCATTATATGATAACTGTACACATCCGCAAAAAGAAGAGACAGAATTTTTTTCGCCTGTTTGTCCCGTTTCTCTGATCAAGAAAGACTGCAAACCGTGTATTCTGTGATGCAGTACACAGAACACAGCATGCCGTTCTTTACTTTCAGAATGTCTGCCTTATTCTTCCACATTATCTCATAAACGGCAAGATTTTCAGAAAAGTTACTGAACATAAAATGTGAGTCTTGATTTTGTCTACAACTTTTGTCTGAAGCGTTTCTAATTCTAATAAGAATTCAGCGAGATATTGTCACAAATTTATATAAGTCTTCATGTAAAGTACCCGTTATTCTTGTCAGATTTTAATGAAAGTTCAATTTTCTCGACAAAGCTTCGAAAAATACTCAAATATCAAATTTCATGAAAATCCGTGCACTGGGAGCCGAGTTGTTGCATGCGGACGGACGGACGGACGGACAGACACGACGAAGCTAATAGTTGCTCTTCTCAATTTTGCGAACGCACCTAAGAAGTATTGCCAAACGCACTGATATTTTCTCAGTAGATCTTCTCACATCTGAATTTGAAGAAATTTTGTACTGATTAAAAATTACTTTACAGCACTAACCGCAGAACCACTGGCACTTCTCTTTCACACAACACTCGACAGATTTAGGAAGTATAAAATAAAAAAGACATATTTTCCCCACACTGTCTTACGTATTTCTTTGGTTTAATGGCTTTAATATTCGTCAGCAACATAACCGCATTTCCACTTACAACAGTCATTTCATTTTGTGGCTGGTAATGCGTGCTGAACATATTTTTGAGACTAAAAGCTACTCCAAATAACTGAGAATAGCGTGGTATTAGTCAACAACAGTAAAGTCTCTACTTGCCTTTTACTGAGGAAATTTCATATCAAAAGTACTATTGCATTCTTAGCGCTGCTGTAAGGTAACTAGTATCTAAAAGTATCAATTGTTGCAGTTCCATTTGGAAGAGATGGCTGATCCCAGGCTAAGGGGGACCCTCTCTGCCTGCATCCTCCTAACATATTCTATAGGCATCATGCTGATTTCTCTGATTGGCACACATGTTAGTTGGAAAATGTCAGCAGGGCTGGGAGTTGCCATTGCACTTATAGACCTAGTGGGCTACAGTCTTCTGCACGAGAGTCCAGTGTGGTTGGTCAGAAACAACCGCATCAACGAAGCTAGGAAGGTCTTCAGCTGGTTATGGGGAACTGGGCACCATGTGGAGGTAAGACATATATACATACACTACATATAGTTATCGAACGGGACAAACAATGCTGGAAGCTACACAGTTGTGCATGTTATACAGATTACTCATACTTATGTTCCAATGTCTATCGTGTAGATGTGCAGTAGGAGAAAAGCGCGCCGGAAAACCTATTTTGGTTCGTGTTTATAGTCATCATTCAGCAGGCACAGCATTAATTTTGCAGCTATCAGCCTCATATATAAATCTTCAGTTAAAAAGCGCCCGTACGTAACGTACGGTAGACGCAGAATGTTACAAACATCGTTAATCGTAAGCCATCCGTCCTCGTGGACTACTTGACGCACTCTTTCCAAATTCTTGTCAGTCTGACTTCACAGCGGGAGACATGAACGTTCAAAATTCTCAACCGACATTTGGCCACTTTTGAAACGTGAATACCATTTAAAGGTTTGTGTTCTACTCATGATATGGCCACAAAATGTTTTTAAGCACGTCACAGGCTTCAAAGACTGCTTTCTTAAGATGAAAACAAAACTCGATGTAAATTCTCTGCTTCTTATGGCATGCCATTTCGCTGGGCAACAACGATCGCAGATCAAAAACAAAACACACTTCAATATCAATTCCCTAGAAATGCAACGCTCTATTAAAGCAACACTCGCCACACTAATTTACAACAAATTAACGCAGCGATACTTAAGGACGCACAGATGCATTAGGATATATCCGGTTAGCTGTCCTCGCACCCAATCTGGAAACTCTGGCTGGCACCTTGTAACCTACAGGGTAGACCAAAAACATCTAACGGTTTTTGAAATGAAATAAAATTTTAAGGCGAACTGGAAAATTTTATTAACACCGGCAGGTACACTCCACGTCCATGAGAATTCATCTGAATCAGTACTGTTTGACTTAGGCACTGTGCGGGTGACCACCATGTCAATACAATCCTGCAGTCGCGATGGAAAGGCTGTTATAACTTTGCAGCACTTCCTTAGGTAATCCCTTGGACACCCTGCCGAAGTTGCCGTCTTAAGTCATCGATATTGGCAGGACGTGTTTCGTATATCGTGCTTTTGACGTAGCCCCAAAGTAAGCAGTCTGACACTGCAAGATCAGGCGAGCGGCAGGGCCAGGAGATGTGCCCGAAATGAAAGATGATTTTGCATGGAAACAGTGTCCTGACGACTGGCGTGGAAATTTGTGCTGTGTGAGTAGTCGCTCCATCTTGTTGGAACCACAGCAAATCCAGTTGATGGGGATGTATGTTTTCAGCGTAACTTTTTACAACTACGCATAGAGGGTTACTGCACGTCACTCCGCATTTTCGAAGAAACAGAGACCAGTAAATGCCATGAGAAGAAATTGCACACCACACTGTCACTTTTGCACCATGCAGAAAACGCTGATGAAGTTCATGTGTATGGTTTGGAGGCCAGTAGCGACAATTGTGTTTATTCACATAACCAGACAAACCAGGCATACGGAAGTGAGCCTCATCTGACTATGTCGCGTTTGTTCATCACCAAGTCCAAGAATGCTTTACAAAACTGAAGTCGGCTCACTTTGCCCCATTCACTAAGTTCTGAGCGATTTGAATTTTGTACAGATGATAAAGCAAATCGTTGCGGAGAACTGGGCAAGCGCTGCTATCAGCGAAGTGCGACAGCTTGCCGGCGAGGTGACCCGCGCGCACTTTGCAGTAGGCGTCTCTTACCCGCTCCACATTGTGAGGTGTACGAGCCGAATGTGGATGTCATTGTGGTTTACAGTCCTTCACTGATCCTTCTTGACGCCATTTCGATACCCACAATAGCAGAGCGAGGGCACACGGTCGAAAGTTCGCGGGTTCGATTCCCGATAATGTCGTTGGAATTCTTCATTGACTTAATCCTTCCGGCAGCACTATGGCCCTGGGGTCGCCTCAGCCTCTAACAGAAAAGAGTACCAGGGATATCTCCTGGGGGGTAAAGGTGGCTGGTGCGTAGGACTGACCTTACCACCTTCATGTGCCGACTGTCCAGAAATCTGGGAGCCTTAACCTCCTAAAATCCTCAGGGCCTCTTCAAGCCTGCACAGGGATTGCGGTGATGCAATGACTAGCTCCACATCAAGTCCACTCCAAACATCACTGTAAATGATGATGGTCAGTAAGGAAGCACCGCGTAGCCGTCACGCTGGTTTCCAAATTTAGAAAACCGTCAGGTGTTTTGGTGCACACTGTACATTACAGTACTAAGAGAATTATACCAGATGATTATAACACTATTTAAAAGTCTCGCCTCGATCAGTTACTAACATAACTCTGATTTCGCACAATTTCGTCAACCAAGCCTTTCCCTCGCGCTGTTTCCCACTCGTATAAGACTGAGTTATTATTCTTCGTCAAATAATAACCAGTCTGTATAATTAGTTCCATGTACAGTATAAAACTTAACTCCATGACATGCGAGTAGAACAAGACCATTCCAACGGGTAAAATACATCTCGTGGTGACAGTCGATTTTACGCTTTTGATTGGCACGTCGACAGACACTGACTTTGGCGGCAAATGGATTTTCAGCACTAATAAAAACTGGCCATTATAAAACGGCAAGACAGCAAACTCATCACTTCATCTTCTTTACGTTACTTGGCGTGCTACATACATAGGACATAGACTTCTGCACAGTCGGTAACGTATTTAGGCGGGATGGACGGTACGCATATGACAACAGATTGCACACCCACGCGTCGCACTAAATTCCAAATACATCTTTCTAAAACACGGAAGGTCCACAGGTTGTTTGTGACACCACGGCTTACTTTGCATTAAGTACCTGAATTACTATTCTGCATCAGGACAAAATTCTCCCTATGTCCAGACACCAAATCATAAAGGAGTACAAGAGACATGCAGCCACATGCCATTGGTTCCTAACGTTGATACTCGGTTAAGATGACTATCTTAATCCTCAGCTGTTTTTAAATCTGGAGAGAAAACGTTCATGCATCCACCGGATACAAGACCGAGAAAAATTCACTAAACACATTAGCACACTTAATACTCCAGTCCCACTGGTACCGTAAAAGCAATGGTCTGGTATGAAAATACACGATAACTTAGAAAAAAAGAAACAAACGTGCAGTCAAATATGACTGCAGTAACCGATAGTTATGCAAAATATTAATTACTGAATATCAAGGCCTATTAAGTTACTGGGGCTTGACTCGACGTCAGGCTGAAATGCTAACGCCCTACCCCATGGAATCTGGCTCGACCTTTCGCAGGTCAGTTTATAATATTTTTTTTTACATCTGTAACACTCCGTCAGACGCAGTGTATCCCTCAGAGACATGCGATAGTTGATTGTTTGTTTCTTGGAATATGAGATAAGTGTGAACATGTACTTCTCAGCAGCTGCCTAAATTTGTTCTTAGGAGCCTGTGGAGTGGGTTTCGTGCTCCAAATCCCATTTGTTTGGCTGTATTTGGTAGTTTGTATCTGAGAGATACAGTGCGACCGTCCATGTTACTAGTGAGGTATTAGTTTCTGGCGGCCGTGATGGATCGCTTAGACCCAAGTAACGCAGAGGATGCCGAGGGTATTCGTGCAGTGATATTGTCTGATAATGTAAGTGATGATGGTAGCACTGATGACGAGACGGAATCCCATGAGGATTATGTGCAACCGAGAGAAGGCGATTCGGAGAGAGCAGAAGACGCAAAGTCGGATAATGATTGTTGCAATGAAGTGGACGCTACTGACAACTGTTTCGTTGGAAAAGATAAGACCAAGTGGGGTAAGGTAAAATGTACTACACATATTCGACGCAGATGGCAAAATATCCTGACAAAATTACCTGGGTTTACGGGCCATGCACGGAGCGCAACTATGCCTTTCGAAGCATGTAATTGTTTCATTACAGACGGAATTTTAGATAATATTGTTCAGCGCACAAATCAGTATATTCTTATTATCCAGGCTAACTTCACCCGCGAAAGAGATGCCAAACTCACAGACAACATTGAGATTGAAATTTTCATTGGTCTTGCTTCGGAGTAACAGGCAGTCTGGAAGAACTGTGGGGTACTGACGGAGATGGCATTGAAAAATTTCGCTTAGTGATGAACCAGAGACGGTTCAATTTCGTAATCAGATGCATAACGATTAGGTGATAGAACAACCTGGGACGAGAGAAAAAAGCAAGATCACCTTGCACGTATATGAGACTTTTTGCTGCGTTTGTGGAAAACTGCAAGAAGTATTACCCTCTTGGGGCAAAATGTGACTTCCGATGAAAAACTGGAGGCCTTCAGAGGGAGGTGCGGTTCCAAGCAATATAGCCCTTCAAAGCCCAACAAATATGGAATCAAAATTTACGCTTTAGTTGACGCCAACCTGCTGCATACTTATCGGTCCCATTCTCATGGGTCAAGAAGTCCAAGATGATGGGACCGATACCTTGCTCCGAAACGTCGGTAAAGGACTTCCACTGGACGGTGCGTAATATCCCAAAAGAGTGCAATCTCATCAGCATCACGGCGGAAGCTTGAAATCAAAGACTTACTGGATACTGTTGCTTCAGTTACTTTTGTTCAGAACACGCGGACGTTATCTGTGCAGCGTGCTACAGAAAGCAAAATTCTGTGCAAAAAAGGGTGAAAATTAATCTTTTGTAAATGCCATACCACTTGGATACGATATGGGTTACCCTTCTGGAATAAACTGCAGCTCTTCCGTAAAATTTTTTTTTACTCCTTTTTTAGCAGAAACGTAGAATGTATCTCAGAGATACATGCGACCAACTACGTTCGTAGTAGGGGCGCGACCGACGGCGGGTTAAATAGGGTTCCAAGGCAATGATGTGTGTAACTTAAAAATACCCAAGCGTTAAAGTTATTTAAATCATATTAGAGTGAAACAATGCCACTGTTGTTCGAGTTTCAGACGGACAGTGAACTTAAGTAAGAGATCTATTGAGGACACTGTAACTTAGTGGCTTTCAAATGCATTTAATGGATCTGCTACCTCAGCATTCAGTTAAAAACAGTGAAGGCAATGTGCTCTGATATATTACACGTACATGGTGTTTTACCGACGCTACAAAAATGAAATACGAATATGGAGAGTTGGTATAATGATCCTGACAGGTGGAAACCGAAATACTCGGAGGCAAACCTGTCCTAGTGTCACTGTCAACCACAAATCCAACAGGCACTGGCCTGCAATTGTTTAATTCCAGGCCAGTGCCTGCGCAGTGACACATCGGAAACTATATACTGTATTAGAGTATTACTTAGCTGCAACTGCAGAATGATACAGTAAGCAAAATTTCGTATTTATAGGTGGAGAGCGACCTACAAGAACTCTTGAAAAGAATAGAAGACGAGAGCACAGACCCTACTAGCGACACGGACTCAAGTCTGGTATCTAGTCACAAATGGAAACAGTATTTAAGACCCCAAGTATACAAGCCATTCATTATCATCCATGTGTTCAATATTATGCAGATTGTCTGTGGAACGAACCTCTTCATATTCTATGCTGTCGACATCGTCTCAGGGCTGACGACAGACGGTAGTCTGGACAGCAACTTAGTCACCAATTTAACATCAATTGTAAGAGTTGCATTTATGGCTGTCTCTTGTGTAATTTTAGTATGGCTTGGACGTCGAACAATATGTGTATCGTCAGGTCTTGGTTCAGGCATTTCGGCAGTACTGATTGGTACATTTGTTTACATGCACAATGTTCACGCGTGGGTAATAACTGGCTTTGTACTCCTATACGTGGCTTTCAATACATATGGATATTTTGTGATGCCACCATCCATGATTGGAGAAATACTGCCATCTAAGATTCGGTGTGTTGGTGGGGCTTACATTTTCACCATGAATGACATTGGGATGTTCTTTGCAACAAAAGCCTTCCCCTCAGTTGCCAGAGCAGTTGGTACCCACGGCCTTTTCTGGATATTTGGTGTGTCTTCGTTGCTCTGCTCATTGTTTCTATACCTGATGTTACCCGAAACAAAGGGGCGCTCTCTTGTGCAAATAGAAGAATATTTCCTACAACCAAATGTTTTATGGCTCACAAGAAATAAATTCCAGAAAGGCAGGAGCGACAGCAGATTTAAACAAGCAAAATGTGAATTAAAATAGGACTTCACAGCTGGAATTAAACTCTTGTATGCTACAGTGATAGTCAAAAACATTAATATCAAGGCCTTCACTGGTCACACATACACACACACATGCATACTTATAATCACAAAATGAATTAGTCAATATGTATTGTATATCATTGTTAGTGGCAGTGGGTCATAGATTGCTAACAGCATTAGCTATCACAGCCATATAAACAACTGAAGATACCAGCCCTTTACTGCAATGGTGTGGAAATCATTGCATGGTGGGACAAATGCCTTAACAGGAAGCGTGCTTGCTTTAAGAATTATACAAATACATACATACCTTGGTTATCATGTAATATTAATACATTATGATTAAAGGTCTTCTTATAACAAATTGTGTTACCTTAGTTTGTGGACCTTCTCCTGTTACATTTACTAGCCACTTACTCATCAAAATATGACTTAAGGTCTTACCTCTGTCACATCAAAGCAAAATCAATAAAATTGTGGAAAGCAAAGTAAAAATACTGCCAGAATAACATCAGTTACCTGCAGATGGGAGCACAAACAAGCGTACATTTGAGACAAATAATGTGATGCCTTAGAACACTATTTTGATGTACCATTAGACAGATTATTGTCACAAACTTTAATGAGACACAGGCCAACAAAATCAGTTATCACTAACACATCAACACAAACTCTTTATACAGAGAATTTTATTTCAAAAAGCTTTCAAAGCAACAGGTTTCGACTCAGATGAATCAATGTAGACAGTCATTTATAAACATTTCTTACAGCATATGTTATATGTATGTACAATGGCACTGGAAATCTCAGATATTTTCTATAATTTACCACAGGATATTAACTATAATGTATCACAAGTAGTAAGTATTAAAACAAGATAGGCAATGTACATATACCAAGACACTGTGGCACATTTGTGCAATGCCTGTTGCAATGGAAATGCAACAATGTGTTTTTTGTAAACTGCTGTGCTACATATCACTGTCAACAATATCAAAATATTAAGTGTCACAAAAAAAGCTTTCATGGCGAATTTATGTCACTGGCTACAATACAACATACTCATGTCTTCATGTAAAGTGCCCGATATTTTCATCTGATTTTAACCAACTTTGAAGTTTCTCAACAGATCTTCATAAAAGTACACAATATCAGTTTTCATGGAAATATGTCCGTTGGGAACCATTCTGATGCATGTGGACAGACAGACATGATGAAGCTAACAGGTGCTTTTCAGGACTATGCAAACAAGCCTAATTAAGTACAACTGCCAAAGTTGCAGACTGTGAACTAAATAACAGCTGTATCTAGCATAGGGAAGATAAAAATAGGTTTAGCTGCTTGTACAAATTTGGAGATAGCATGGATGGTTTCCAGAGGTGAATCCTGATCTGGGGGTCAGTTCTAGCAGAGGGGTATACAGTTCTTTCCAATTACTCTTCTGCAAGACCTAACCTCAAAATTAGGCTTAACCACTGATGGTTCTGAAATTATGTATGGATGGAGATGAGTCCTTAAGAAAAAGAGAGAAGAGATGATAACAGAAATTGAAAGAGGAAGCACTAGATCACACTCTCTGGAAAACTCACTTTGGGAGAGGCTATGGACCTGTCAAAAGACAGATTATGCAGTGAATGGATGAGTCACTGATTTCAATGACATACTGTATGAGCTGTGTGTAGTGTTTATTTCACTTTGTTGTGTATGGCAGAATGTATGTGTAATGGTGTCCACTACATACACACACATATACATATGTATATAAAGACATATATACATACATACATAAGTATATAAATACATACATACATACACATGCATACATACATATATAAATACATACACACACATACATACATATGTATATAAATACATACATACACACACATATACATACATACATACATACAGACACACACACGACACACAAATAAATACACAGACACACACACATGCACACACACGCACTCCATTGATCCATAAGTGTGTCAAAAGACAACAGAATGTGGATTAAGTTATAAATAAACTATACAGAATTTTTATAGTGTAAAATACCACATTTTTACAGACAGTATTATGGATCATCTTGACACATGAAAATTAATCTACAGGGTAAAAGAAATGTGCATTTAAGTACTTTCTTAATGCTACTTTAAATTTGTACTTTTCATTTTTAAGTATTGGCAGACTACGTGGTAAATTGTTGAAAATTCTGATGCCAGCAAAGGATGTACTTTTTTGAAAACAAAATAAGCTGGCATTTGGTCTGTGAGGATGGTGCTTATTCCTTGCACTAATATTGTGTAAGGATGAATCTGTTTGAACATTTTCTTGATTAATGACAATGAAGTTCATTAATAAAAACATATATTGGCATGACGTTGGCACACTCTGTAATTTTTTAAATATACTTCTACATGAAGTTCTGGGCCATGCACCAACCATCATTCTGAAGATTTGCTTTTGTAAAGTGAGTATCTTCCTAATGTTGGAAGAATTACCCCCTAAAAATTAGTCCATATTTTACAACAGAAAGAAAATATGTGAAATAATTGCTTTGAGAGTCATCATGTTGCTGACATGGAACACTGACCTTACTACATAACATGCTCCACTTAACTCAGGAAACATTTGTTCAATAGGGTCCTTCCAATGTAGGTGGTTATCGATTTGTAAACCAAGAAATATTGCATTTTCTGTCTCTTCTGTATGCTTTTCTTCATAACCAGTACTTAATGAAGAGAGTGGTGAATTATTAACCATAAATTTCATTATACTTTTTTATCTAGATCCAGAACTAAATTATTAGCAGCAAACTATTTAACTATATGAGAGAGAATTAAGTTTGATACTGTACAGAAATCTCAGATATTTCTGCTTGGAATTATCAGCAAATAATATTGGTTCTGATACACAGTTTATTCTCAGTGGAAGGTAATTTATATATATTATGAACAATAAAGGCCCTAGAATTGACCCTTGGGGAACTCCATGTTTCAATGTATCCCAGTCAGAGAAAAAATTTTGAGCTCCACTAGGTGATTTTATTTCAACTTTCTGTCTTCTATTAGTTAAACAGAACCTGAATGAACATGTAGATACTCCTTGAATGCCACAGATATGTAATCCAGCTAACAAAATTTTATGATTTACACAATCCAAAGCCTTTGCCAATTCACACAAAACTCCTCCAACATGCATTTTTTGGTTAACAGTTCGAATGCAGCATTGTCACTCTTCACCACTTTTGTTCATGATGTGTCATACAATCAGGAACAGAGAAGTCATTTTATCTGAAATACTGACACAGGACACGTATTAGGGGATTCTGTAACATAAATCAGGAGTGTTTCTGTGTCAAAAAGAATTTTAAAAAGGCCAATGTGTTGTATACTGAGATGTTAAACACTAACATTATGTTCTTACGGAAAGCAGAAAGATAAATGTGGGACATTCATATGTGGGTCTCAGGTGTGATTGTGGATGAGCAGGAACTTGGGTAATTTAGAAGAAGTGTTGCCAACAGAGAGGGTGTGGCATATACCACCCATCCCCTTTAGTGCCAAGGTTAGAGAAAGAGTTGAGCTGTACCTCTACTCCACCTCTGGGCCTTCACGGCCTATGAGAGGGAGAAATTTACCTTTTATCTTGCCAGTGAACAGAAGCTCATTTGCAATACTAGAAAACTGCTAAAACACCCCAGTGGCAACACTTCACGCCAATCTATAACAATTTAAGCAGTGGTTATGACACCTATGTGAACTTTCGAATGCCTAATGAGGTTGGTGTGTCGAGCAAAGAATTTCCCACACACATCACACATATGTGGTTTCTCCCCTGTATGTGACATGAGATGTTCCCTCCATCGACTCATATGTTGGAATGGTTTTGAACAAACATGGCACTCAAAAGGTAAACTATTTCTTCGTCTTCCTCTTCTTGGAATTTCACCTGGTCGATAACTGCCTTCAGTATGAAGTCTTGCATGTCGAACCATATTTGTCCGACGAGCAAAGAACTGTCCACACATGTCACACATGAAAGGTTTCTCTCCAGTGTGTGTCATCATATGTGTCTTCAAGTGACTGCTCACTCTGAAAGTTTTCGAACAAACATCACAGACATATTGTGTTTTACTATTTTCGCTTCTTCGTCTTCCCCTACGAAGATGCTGACCTGTAACATAATCATTTTCATTGTGGGACTTTATGTGGCGAATTAAATTGCTGTGACGCCTGAAGTTCACTCCACACACTTCACACTTAAATGGTTTCTCACCCGTATGGGACATAAGATGTTCAACTAAATAAGGCTTCCTTTTGAAGATCTTCAAACAAATCGCACATTCAAAAGCAGCAACATCAATTTTATGTTTTACCTTATTCAGTTCTCTGCATTCATTCCTTGTGTGACGTAACGAATGTCTTGTGAGATTGCTGTACCGAGCAAATGCTACGCCACAGAAATGACAAACAAATGGTCTTTCACCAGTATGTGTCAATAAGTGCTGTGTCAAATGTGCTTTATTCAAAAATGGTTTCTTGCAAAATGAACATGTATATTTTGCAGAAGGATTTAAACTTCTAATATGAACGTTTTTATGTACATTATTACTGACTGGCATTATCTGCTGCGTTACACTGTCTTTAACATCTACATACATGAGTGGTTTCAATCCATCAGAATGTCTATTTTCTTCCTCTAAGCCCACTTCTTCATCCAAAATAGAAACATGATTATCTTTATCTGATACATAATTAGATTCATTTTTGTCACGAACCACTTCTGCCACTTCCATGGCCTCTGCTTTCATTCCAAATGCTTTTTGGTTAAAACAGGCACTATCTGTGTCTTTGTCTGAAGTAGATAATTGAGTGGTAATACTGGTACATGGCACAGCAGGCATAGTAACAGAGTCCAGTTGAGCAGCTTCAACACATGGTGTGTAAATGCCCCCTTGTGAAGGAACTGAATCAGCTGAATTGCAGTGTATGTTTGCATTACTAGCACAAAATTCATTGGTACTAGCCCACTCATCCAAACATTTTTCTTGCTTAACTCTCAACTCCTGTGTAAAAACAATGTTTTCAGTTTAAGAGAAGTTTAAGACATGATCGTCAAGTAATACATTGCCAGAAAAAACATGCATGAATATACATTATGGGAATCTAGAGTTTCAAATGTCAGGTTAGTTAATAAAGATGTTTGAACTGCTGAACTCATAAAGCATCAAAAAAGAGGAGAAAGTGATCGACAATAATGAAACTGAGCAACTTGTATGCAACAGTAATGCATCTAAATTGTCTTCAGGAAGCAGCTGGTATCAAACTTGGTGGGGATTTCTATCGTGAAGTTTCCTATAGCTGTTCTCACCCCCTCCAGGCAAATGCTGGAATAGTACTTCTAATTAGGACATGACTGTTTAATTGCATGTCCTTTGCAAAACATTATCCAATTATCATTCCGGCAACAATTTTCCTTCTCTATAGAATACAAACTAGCTCTGGGTTGCACCCAGTCTCCTACCCAAAGGGTAATGATTGTTCTTGTCCCAGAAGGAAAGCAGCCAGGGTGTGAAGCTGACCATTCACCTCTAACTAATGCTGGGAATAAGAATGCCTGGAGCTACAAGCTCACTTCTTCATAATGTTATTATACGTAGCATGCTGCTTAACTAAGGACAGGAACAAGTCGCTGTTCTACTATTGACACTGTATACACTGCAATATTAATAAAAAACATGACCAAGATAAGATTAATTAATAGTAAATACAAAGGAAGTTCATGGGAGGCAAGTCTCTAAGTAGTGGGTTTAGTAAGGGGAAACACAAAAAGCTCTATCAACTGATATTCAAACCAGATTTTTCCCTAATACAAGCCTGAAGCATTACTGCATACACTGTGTGCAACATAAGAACAAAGAAGGCACATCAGTATTACTGGGTTTCTGGGCTTTGGCCAGTTCTGAAGAGTTCTTCCTAACAGACCCAAGTGGGTAGGTGCCGCCCCTCCTTTTTACTTACAGACAGGAGCAGATCCACCTTCCAAAGCATTATGGTCAACTGGAAATACAAGACTATGGACAAAGTGTATAAAACCACAAATACTAGCCAGGGCAATATACCACCATCAAAACCATTTATAGTTAATTATAGTATAGTTTTAGAGTGACAACTGCTCTCAGTCCATTATGTACCAGTGACACAACAAAATCTTTCAGTGAGCAAGGGACTGCATGTTATTGTTTCAGACACAACCAAAGTGAAAATTCTGGACTACAAATGACAATTTTCTGTGCAGAATCTAGACATTATCCACATAAGTATGGATCACGATTACAGTCTACCGCAATGTGATGCCATACAGTTTAGTAGATAAATACCAAAATTTCAGTGGAACTTGCTTCCTGTATCTTCATTCAGCACATTCTCTCAAACCACTGGTACCTATCTACACTTCATCACACCCTTGAAGGACATAATTTTACACATTATTAACTACGAAGTCTGTAACACATTCCATTCACCACACAACTGTAACATTTCAGGCAAGTAATTTACAAATGGCTCATTATGCAACTAAACATCTAACACACAGAACAGTACCAAAATGGAAGTGCAAAATCTATGGGATGGTGAACTAGGTGTGATTAAATAAATTGTACATTCGCTGTTGTTGCAGATCAGTCTGATAGAGGCCCAGATATCTGACAGTCTTCCTCAGTTCTCTGAAGCAAATTTTGGTGCTTACCTTAAAGTATAATACATTATATTATTCTTCAAATCCCTCTTTCAGTTACATTCTTTTGACTTCTAACATTAGCTACTACATCAGCAATGCACTGTATACATAATATCTCTTTTCTGCATATCAATCTTATGTCTTAAAATTCCGTATTTCAAATATGGTCTACCCTAAGACATCACCACCTTTAGCTATGCTCAAATTACATGCCACATTTTTTGCCACAGATAACTTTCAGATAAGAAAACACCTTATATGACATAATCTTCAAATTCCACAGACTCCTGTGTGTCTTCCTCTTGACATTTTTATGGAAGTGCCGAACTTCATATTGTGCAGGCACAGTTTGGGAACTGTGACTTACTTCCTCTCCTGTTACAGTTTACAATGAGACAGCCCTGCACTCTTAACCAGCACCTTCAAATCTATGGTCTGAAGACCACAGGCAGTATGCGAACATTTTGTGGGTGGTCTTCAGGAGCTTCTGTTGAAGGTAGTTGTTTTGACCACATTTTTTTTCCAACCACCATTCCGTTTATTATGATCCTTATTCATAAAGCCATATCATATATTCTGAATTTCTCATGTATGTGTATAATATTTATACAAACAATCACATTAGAAGACTGATAAATATCATACTTGACCATACACATTTATATTTGAAGTAGATAATGTAAGCAGGTAAATACAGTAAATAAGACAATTCAACGGGCTCTTAAATATGCCAAACGTGCCTTTGGGAGCACACGTTACATAAGAAACTGGTGCCTTGTTAGATATAATGTACCAATTTTAATTAAACTGTAAACTTTGACATAATGAACATTGGCTATATCTCCACAGTGCAGTGACAGGTGGCAATAAATGCATGCAAAATTTTACTCATTACACCTGATGGGAAAAACTTGCTTGGGAGACCTATGTACAAAATAAAGGATAGTATTAAACTGGATTATAAAGGAAGACGGCTTCAGGCTGTGGACTGCACTCATGTGGCTGTAGATAATGCTTAGTATCAGGCTCTTCTAAGAATATTAATGTACCTTTAAGTTTCATAAAATGTGTGCAAGTCCTTGATCAACAGAAAAACTACAAAACTTCTCACAAAGAACTCTGCTCCATGTAGGTGGTAATGATAAACATTGCATTAGGTAAATTAAAATTTCAATTGCATATTAGGAGATTGTGTAATTTATTCCAGTTTTATGTTAGCATATGTAAATAAACCTAAAATTCAGTGATACGTACACAAGATCATAATACTGTCAACTTGTTCTGAAAACAGTAATAACATACTACAGTACATGCAACTTACCCCTGGAAGTTGAGAAGTATGAATATTAATACTATTCCCAATACAATCACGCAATTTTGTATCTGATCGTTCACAGAGAAGCTTGAACTCATATGAAGAGATCACCTTCTGTACACATTTTTGGCAAACTTGGGCTGGCAACCCATCATCAGGACACATCTAGAATGAAAACAGGGCAATCACTAACCTCCTACAAACATCCAACTAAATTTTGTTTGAATCCTCTAGTAATTCTACAGTAGTACAGACAATTTACCTTTTCAATTGATGTCAGTGCCACCACTTTGCCAGAAAGTGATGCATCTCCTTCTTCCTGATCTTCGGTAAAAAGTGAAGACATTTCTTC
The DNA here is from genome assembly GCA_013340265.1 of Coptotermes formosanus. Lineage (NCBI taxonomy): Eukaryota > Metazoa > Arthropoda > Insecta > Blattodea > Rhinotermitidae > Coptotermes > Coptotermes formosanus. The sequence goes on from BLKM01000068.1 coordinate 811,323, forward strand.
ATTTTGTCCATTTATTAAGCAAAGTCGACATATATTACTAAAGTCCAACACCATATTAACATCATTCTACTTAGATGAATATTTCAAAAACAATTCTGTCGTTGCTTGCGTGACATAACCTCAGGCACAGCTGCAATAAAACAAATACAAACTTCAGACTAATGTACAACATACACGCTACGTAAGTGCTGTATGCAACTAGGATCCATGTTATATTAACAGAAACGTAAATAAAGTGAAAATCTTATTTGTTTCAGAATGCTATCTATCATGCACACCACCTAACCGCCATCCTCTTTATCACAGATCGCTCTTTATCACAGACTATCTAGTTCTTCATGCTATGTTTGAAAGATGGCACCACGGAAACATGCACTGCCATCTGTTGGGTAAGAATCGATTTTGAGTATGAATTCCGAGGTTTCGATGTGCCGTTGTCCGGAAAGCCCGAAAAAATTCTTTCGTAAGTACGAGTTAATAATTCTGTCACAATTTCTTTCAGTGGTTTGTTTAACAGCTATATAACATTTATCTTCCAGTATTGGTGCAACTCTTCTCCGTGACGCACACTGGATCCAACTAACATCATATTTGGACTTAAAAAACGCAGTTGTGTTCCCAATAAAAATATTAAGCCATGATTAGCAGATAATGGTTTTTTCGACCCAGTCATGAAAGAAAATCCTCCAGTAAACAAAACAAGACCATTGCACAACTGACGGTACTTTCAAATTGCCACCAAGACGCTTCCAACCAAATAACACCAGGACTGTTTTAACCTGAAGATACAGTTTACAGCCTCACACGCTATTCTTCAAGATACATTTTAGTGCGTCTATTTCTCTATGTTATTAATATTAATTTTTTATTCCTTATGATTTACAAAACGTACCAGTCAATACCTCAGACTATATAACGTCAATATGATAAATATTAGTAAGTAAACGAATAAGATGTGGAAGCAGAAATTTCAAAGTCTAATTTGAGGTAATCACCATTTTATTTGAGAGACTGAGTAAAACAAAACAAAATCACAGCTAGCGCATTTAGAATACTGTCTAAAATAATACCGAGCGTCTTGCAAATTCAAGTCAGAAGTTTACCACGTGACGCACGGCCCTCGGTATGTTGTAACCGTCAGGGATGTATAACCCCCCTTCTTCTGGACAATAAATGGCAATCGATACTTGTACAATTGCCACAGTTTTAAGGCATAAAGCTGTGCGTTTGGTAGCAGAGTCCACAGCAGTTAAAAAAACGATTTACAATAATCCTCGTTTCTTCAGGACCATCAGTTTCCTTATTGGGCCGCATTATAAAGTGAAAAACAATTACTGTTGTGGAGGTTATGCCTGTCCTTTCATTTTTTATATCTGCATATGGCCTAGTATAAGGATCTAACCATTGGACACAGCTTTTTAAAATTAAATGTTTTCATTAAAATCGCATGGAAATAATGGACACTTTGCATAAAGCCCTACCTGAATTTCCTCGCGCATTTGTGAAGTGATTCGCAAGTAACTGGCTGAATATTTAACAGAGCGAAAATGTTTCAAGCAAACACTGAACAGAAAAATCATTCTCACATGTTAAATATAATACACTTTCCCCGCAGGTCTTGCGGATTTAGACATATTAAACAAAAAGTAATGTTTCTTGCCGTGTCATCTCGTAACCCAGAGAGAAAAAATTTTCAGCATTTTATATTAGAGAAACTTGCACAAATTATTTCAACAGTTGTGTCTGTTTTTCCGTCTGTTTGCCAATTTGTGGTACACCCGGAGGATACCACCGGGTGTACCACAAATACCACACGCAAGGACGAGATCTACCGAAGATCAATGACCCTTGTATACAACGCCAGCCCACTGTCAGCACATCACAACATTTTCAATGTACAATTTTAACTATTTTATCCATTTTACTGTATGTAAACTACATTTGTGTATCACACTTTTTAACTGTACAGTCCGAGAGAGAGTGAATTGTCGCTATTTTAACTGTCATGTTTTGGGCAAATATGAATTGCCACAGACTGGAACAGTGGATATTTTCTTATATGTACGAGTAATATTGGATGACTTCAGATGCAGAACGGGGCCTGTGACCTTTGGTGCCCCCTGATGATGGTTGCTTGACCACCGAAACATGTAGAGGTGATACTGATACAAATATATAATTGAAAACAGTGTGCGTATTTGTTGGTCCACCTTAACAATATTTTATTTCGATTTGAGAGTCTTACTAAAAGCTGTCCAACAATTTTAATTTTCAGCCATATAGATCAACAATGAAGTTAAGTTTACGTAGGACAATAAATGGATTTTTTAAATCTATATCAAGGATCGTTAGTCACACTTTATAAACAAGCCGCAAATAAGCTTAATAGAGTGTGAATAACGCGTGACCTCAAACTGTACACAGCACGTTCGTACATTAGCTTTTGGCACCGTGCTGATATGGCAACTTCTCCAGCAATTTTGTAAGGCATATAATCTAAACAGAGACTTGCAGGCGATATAAGGGTTCGGTACACCTGCAGTGGAAATTAACGTAGAGAATAAAATGCGGGAAGGCTACCATGCCTGTTTCTAACACACTCCTCTACCATACGTTGGAATTTTTGTACACTGTAGACACTTTCTGACATACATTGACGTTTAGTGAGAAGTATGCTATGGAAACGGGACTGAATATGCATGCACGTACATAGGTACGCAGGCACGCAAACACGCGTGCCAGCGTTCTGAATGAATTAATGAATGAATAAATAAATAAATAAATAAGTAAATAAGTAAATATTTTAGGTACCATAAATCCTGTGAATATAATGGCTAGCAGACAGGAAAGAGCTATAGCAAAATATCCTGCAGGGGAGGTGTAGCAGCTCGATAGTGATGTAGGAGTCGATTTATTTATTTGTAAATAATTACGTACGTATACACATATTAAGTACAAAAATTCCTGTGAATGGAATGGCTAGGAAGCGACTGTAAATCATGCTGCTGCTTTCTATGGATGTAAAATGTGGTCCCTCATCAAGGGAGAACTCTAGCTGTAGTCATCACAGAACAGGGTACTTTGTAAAATATGTGGATATGTGAAATTACAGGAGGCTGAAGAAAATAATGTCTAGTGACAAGCTTCAAGAATTGGACTCTTTACCAAATATTTTTAAGATGTTTACATTATAGAGCACGAAATAGAGGGAGGACATATCATGCATAGGATGTGAGGAAAAGGAATACAAGATCTACCTGACAGATATGAAGAGAAGAAACTTCTTGGAAGATCTAGATGTAGGTGGAAGAATAATATTAAACTCAAACTTCAAGAAATAGGGTGGGTGAATGTGGTGTTGATTCATGTGTTTCAGGTAGGGATTAGTAGTTTTTTCTTGTAAAATATCTGCGCTAGGAGCGTGACAAGTAAATTATCAAGGACTACATTCCATGTAGTTAATTAAGTCATCGGCATGACTCGGTATATACGGTTATTGCTTTAATAATCCTACGATATACATGGTCTTTGCTTCTGTATATTTATTGCTGCTCACACAGCGTCATGAGGAATAACAGTGACAGCTTCCCCGGCAGAGAGATCTCAATCAATGAAGCAACTTGAAAAAGATATGATCTCAAATTCCAGTACTTACAAATATTTCAGTACATACAACCTGTGGGGCAGTTTGTCAGTGACGAGTCTTGATTACAGAACGAGCCTTTTTGGACTGGGACTGGAGGAAAGTATCTTGCTGCAGCCCTGCTTTCTTCTCTTGACAATCCGCTGGTGCACCCTCTTCATCTCAAGAATCTCCTTCATTTCTTCCTTGTCTTGCTCCTGTAAGAAACGACCGTAAAAATCAGTCACCAGCTCACAGCTATAGGCTTGAGTGTTATGCAGTAATTACGTACCTGTGTGTATAACACTTTCGTTAATATGTCGCTTCAAACGCGAATTTGTTGGGAAATATCATTAGAAATGCTGTTCATGTACATGAATGTGGAATGCTCCGTTTCGGACCATAACAGAAAGGAAGAAGTCTTGATGGTAGCATGGCGAAGAACTTTGTTAAGGATATGTTCACAGGCACAGATGTGAGAGGTGTCCAAATGATCTTAAAACGTCCACCACATGAAAGAAAATATTTGGGAAGGGTATGACAGAAAATTATTTTGTAATATTTCTGACAGGTTTGAACAGATTAATAATGGAAAGGATGCTTATGATCTGGTTGGATCTTACCGATTGGTTAAGCCTCAGCACCAGGGCGCGGCGTCCATCGGACATTGGCTGGGAGTAATCTCTGAGCTTCTTGAGACGTTCTGCTGGACTAACCCCTCGCTCCACTACAAGCACAATGCGGGCCCACTGAAAACAGCAAAATGCTTTAGCAGAAGGAAGTTCCTTGGAACCTGCTGATTCCGTCATCAGGGTGAAGTTCGGGTCTAATATTTGGCTTTTGGCACATAGTAACAAATTGATTTACTTATCATGTGCATTCATACGTTACTGTGCAAGTATAGGATTTGTAGACCATAAGTCATTGTTTTCTACACAAATAATGAACTTCTTGTCACTTCGATTTGGAAGGTAAGTTAAACTGTGCTTCCGCCCTTTCATTTCATGCCTGTTCCAAAAAGAAATTGTGTGAATCAAATCGGCCTTGTGCGTATTTTAAAGGCATATAGGTAAGTTAAAGTTCCGATCCACTCATTTGTAACCTCGGCAGTGGACGAACGTGAATTATCAGCCTTCAGCTCTAACCACTTTATCCCCGGCACCCATTAAATGGGGTTAGCAAACGGCACTTTAAATTATGCCAAAGGCCGTATCCTTGCACATCTTTTCCAATTTAACATTATCCTTTACTTACTGCCATGGAGTCTGAGTTATTGGCAGCATAATTAAATAAACTACAAATAAATCAAAGACGCAAGTGGAATGCAATCAGCCATCCGTGGCTCAGTTACCTGTCTTTGCCATTCGTTTCGGGTCTCAGCAATTTTCTGGTAGGTGTTGCCCATCATGGCAATCAGCATGTTCACCAACAGTATGGTCACAATGACCATGTAAATCACAAAAAGTAACTGCAACACAAGAAGGTTAAGGAAAATACTGTTTCTGGTTAGAATAAAATACAAATAAATGTTTTATAGTATCAGTGATAAATGATGTCTCGTGATACAAAAGCAGCATTTCTTGTCTTATTGATTTTAAATACAGGACTCCTTAACCTTTTAAAGCCTGGCGGTAACTTTACGTACCATCAGGTTTAACATTCAAAAATTCTACGTGGTGCTGACCTTTCATTTATCTGTTCTGTGTGGGTCTCAGAACAAACAGCAACTTTTGCTTTATACAACATTAAGAGATTAGTTTCTAAAACCAACGTGGAGAGTGTTTACAGCGCGGTACGCACTGAGTCCTTATATAAAACAGACACGCTTCGTCTTTAAAGGGTTAATTTCATAATCTATGTAGCAGGCATGGCAGACGAGATAAATGTATACAGAAATCCTCCTGATAGTCTAAATGGAAGACATTTTTGCAGTAATTTATTCTGCACAGTCACTGTGCAGAAGAAATTTTTGTTAGAGTAATACCACATAATTTAAGGTTAAGTGATAGGGCATTTCGTCCACTTGTTTCTGTGTTTGATTCATAGAAAAATTGCAGCTTGTTTTCCTGAATATAATTAATCGAACGATATTCGAGCAGAAGGCATCAGGCGCTTTCTTGCAAGCAAGTACAGACGTTTCAAATATTGTTTATGTGTGTGGTTACGTTACAGTAAATATAAGGCAAGCATAATTGTAGGTTCAGTAAAATACTAGTTAATTTGAACGTAAGCATATGAACTAACCTTAGCTTCAAATTCATGTTCCGTCCGCTCGAATGCACCGTAGTAGTCCCCAAAGTTTGTCATGGACATGAGGAACATAGCCAGCACTGATTCAGTTGGATTGGGCATTGGATTTGAGACAGAATCGTCGACACCTTCGGGTGTGTTGGGATTGTCGAATGACAGGAAAATAATGTAGTACGCTGTATAAATCAAAGTGGAAGTGACAGAAAATTAAAGTGTCGTTATTATCCCAGCTTCACTGTTGCTACAGTGTCATTATTATCTGAGCTTCATTGTTGCTACAGTGTCATTATTATCTTAGCTTCATTGTTGCTTGCGTCTGTAGAAGTTCAGAATTTTAATGTTGTCTCTAACGCATACATTTAATTGTTATCTTCGTGGTCAAGAGTTCCAGCTCAATAAGATATGCAGATGTAAAAACTCTCTTTGCTGAAATTATATTTTGGTATAGTTTACTGTACCATAAAGAAATAATTTTATTCTCTCTCTTTAGCAAATATTATGCTGAAATTAGAATGAACGCAAAATTATGAACATAATAAAATGGCGTTTTACAGAAGGGGTGTTGTGTGTAAAACGCCCCCCCCCCCTCCCAAGAGTAAAGGAGAGTGGACGTGCTTCTACAAAGGAAAAAATGTCTGTATGATTACAACTTTTTTCGATGCCTCTCTGTAAGGTATGTGCATCGCATTTGTCAGATTTTCATTTAGAAACTAATTAATGTAACATGTACCATACTTACGGAGCAAAGACCAGCCAATGAGCTAAAACATGTAGTGGTAAAATTTATAACGTTGTATTTATTCCTTAGATTCTTTTAGCTATGTTCCATTAATTTAACAGAATATATAGGAGGCCCTTCTATCGAGGGGCCTGGGTTAACGGCCATATTGTAAGGTTTCAGAAAGTCTCAAATTTCAGATAAAACAAACGTTTGAAGAACACATTAAAAACTGTGCCACTTTCCCTAATAATCCCCGCAGTTGCTACTGTTTAGTTATGTCATTAAAAACAACCGAACTCCAGTTACATGATGATTTACTTTAGGGTGACCGTTTTACACACAATTTCCTTAAATATATTATTTTGAAACAACTGCACTGGACACACACTTTCCTTTGATGTCTTTCATCCGACTGTGTTTTAGATAAATTAATCAACAAAAAGGTCGTTTTGGTTTTTAGTTCTTTATCGTGGTTTGTCGGCAAATCGGCTATATGTTTCGACCGCCATTACAATCAACGCCAACATATTGACGACAACAACAAACACACCTGTTCTCAAGTGATATGAAACACACACACACACAAAACCAGCCGTCCTCTTCCTAAGAACAAAATCAAGACAGCCCTCCCAGTGAATGAACCCAACCAGGCATCCATTTGTGCCATGAACTGTATTCTTCTAAGTGGGTGTGTTGGTTGATGTAATAATTGTAAGAATAAGCGCCTTATATGTAACATAAAATTTGATTATCGAGCAATTAGGTAACTACTTCATTAAAACGGTCCCTTCAGACCGTTCAGCTAGGTACTTGCATTGTGTACAACAGCTATTTGTAACTTTGCAATGCATATCATCACGTCTTCACCTACATAAACTTACCCTGAGAAAATCCCATGACAAAAACAAGATAGATTGACACAAATCGCAGAAGGTCACCCATAATCATGCGGTAGACCATCACCACAAATGGCCCGACTGTTTTGAAGCCCCTGTGGGAACATACCAGATATATAAAACATTTTTATTTTCATCGCACGAAAATATTTGCACTCATATTCTTTAACCCAACATAAAAGTCTGAGGAAGAGACTTCCGTACTACTTAGTGTGTGTCCTGACAATTCTGTGTTACACAATGGAGCATCGCGCCGTCTCTAAAAACAGTGATATGCCCACATAGATATTTAACCATAATATGATAATGAGTACTTGACAAAATGATGAATTATTATAGAGTAAAAGATATATGAGTTTTGTTTATTCTTTACATCAGTCTGTGCACGTGTAATAACAGGTTCCTGCAGAGTACAAAGTCCTAAGTATACACCTATTCACATTTTTGTACACACTCACTCAACTACACACAATCAACACCACTAAGGTTATTTTTACTTTGTATTCACCGTGCATTTTTTAATATAGTAACAATAATCACCAACCAATGCACTAGTATATCATTTTATTTAACACTCACTATCCCGACATGTTTCGACGCTTGTCCGCATCATCTTCAGGGGATTGTCACTTTCTTATCACAAAACACTCGTCATATTTAAAAAGTGGCTAAAATTCAACTTGACATTAATTTTAGCCACTTTTTAAATATGACGAGTGTCTTGTGATAAGAAAGTAACAATCCCCTGAAGATGATGCGGACAAGCGTCGAAAAATATCGGGGCAGTGAGTGTTAAATAAAATGATACACTAGTGCATTGGTTGGTGATTATTGTTGATACCACTAAGGTTACTATACTATTATAATTTTTTCTCTTGTGTCCAAATATTTTCAGTTTCTCACCGTACATGTCTATAGCCTTGTTGATTTATTTCTCATTTGCAACTGATTTTATATACGTATTAGTTAATGCTTTTTGTCTTCGTTCCTTTGTGGACACTAACATTTCTCTTATAGAATTAAGCGTACAATAACATCAATCACAACACATTTGTTGTAAATAATATTACCTACCCAAATTCGCTACATGTTTCGACCCCAACAAGGGCCATCCACAGACGAAACAACACAAAAAATATGTGAAGGAAGGTGGTCCTAACAACGGACACCTCTTTATCAGATATAAAGATACCATCTACTTTGATGCAAACCTTATCACATATTGCCCCCTTAACATGAAGAACCGTTGTATAGAAGGAACTGCTTCGAAATAATATCGGCACCATAGCTGATATCCGATGATAATGTTGAATTCAAATTTTTGCTTACGACATACTTCATTTTGGTAGAACCAAAGGAATGTATAAACTTATCATTCTGTAAGGTTTTGTGTTTGTGTTTTAAAGCGGAAAGGTTTTAGTTATGTCCATTTAACGAGCAGTTAAGGGTTTCAGCATGGGCGTGTGTAAGCCACTTGTTACACTTTGGCCCTCATGCCTTGACTGCGTATTTTGTTTCTGGAGGTAATTTAGACACTAGGTACCTGTAATCCTTATGGTACGCTGATGTAAGCATGTTGTCCTATGCCTATTACCGAACCTAGCGGTAGCCGTTTGTACCACATGCCGTAATACACGTGTACCCTGTATTTGGTCGCACAGTGTAACGATGTGTTTCATATGATACCCAAAAAAACGACGAAATAAATAAATAAATGAGTTCTCTGTGAGGTAGGAGCGGAAGTTTATGTACTCCCATGACTTATATAAAAGTCAGTCTCGAAAGGGCTCATTCTATCACTGTAAAATTTGTGTGTTGTGAAATTAAGATTGTGCTTAATTCAACGGCAGGGCATTGATCTCAGGTTTCCGCCACAATGTTGATGAGATGTGCGCTCTTCTGGGATATTACGCGGCGTCGAGTGGTAATTGTCTACCGACGTTTCGGGACAACGTATCGGTCCCATCTTCGACGGCGAAGGGTCTCTCCCCTCCTTCTGGGACTCTTGACCCTTGAAGATGGGACCGATACGCTGTCCCGAAATGTCGGCAAACACGTACCACACGACGCCGCGTAATACCCCAGAAGAGCGCAGATCTCAATGGCAGGGCAGGATGTTCTCTTGTGTAAGCAGTGCTGCCATCTTTACTACACACACAGCATGAAGTTTACGTACTCGGGCACTTTATTACTCGCGAAAAAAAAAAAAATTGCATACCTGCAGAAGAAGAGGAAATATGGCGCTGTGGTAAGCATGATGAAGACAGCAACGACGTCTTCTGTCTCAGTTAGGCAGCACAATCTGAGTAGCGGCATGGAAAGCATCATCATGCAGGAACATAGAAACATGACGCGCGAAGGCGCTGTCATCTGCACAAATGAAAGAATCATGTGAATACACTGACAGTGGATAATTAATTCTAGGCTAGCCTAGTACTGAAAACAAAAAACGGAGCTCACAAGACATTAATTTCGTGTTCTCTCGGAATGGAGATACGTTATTGGCTTTTGAGAGTAGGTTGCTGAGGAAGACATTTACACCTAAGCGGAAGGAAACACAGCAGGGTGAAGAAAACCGCATAATGAAATCTTTATCATATATTAGACAAATCAAGGAGTGTGAGCTGGGTAGGACGTATACCATATAGCCACGTGGGAGACAAGAAATATCTAGAAAATTTTAGCATAAATACATGAAGCGAAGAAACCAGTTAGAAATCACAGGCATTATAAGGAGGATATTTATTAATTTTGAGGCTTACATATTAACTCACAGTTTATTTCACGACATTTTCACTAAATAACTGTACTCACACATAGTGTTAAACGGTACGGTGTTCAGTTAAAAATGAATTGGAGACAGTGAGGACGGAAGCTGGTTTGGCCAATTTGAGGTACTATTACAGGATTTTTCTAGACACTCTGATCACAAACATGACAAATCTTAGTGTGGACAGCCAGTGTCTGGGCTGAGACTTGAAATAAGAGCTCCCAAAAATGAAGCACACATGATACCTACTTGGCTACTCTGAGTACCGCCACTCACATTAGAACGGATTTTTAATAAATGAACTGCCACAGTATCTGGCCTGATTTCAACTGACTCAGTACAGGGCACAAATGACGAGCTGTTTGAAATACAGTACTACTGAAACATTCGAGTTGCATAAAAGACATTACTTGCTGCTGAATTGACATCTGGGATTTCTTGGCAAGACCTCCCAAAAGTTCTTTCGAAAAAAGTCATAAACTCTCAAAATCTATGGGTCAGGGAAGCATGTTTGTCCATGGCTATATATGGCCCCTGTAATATTGCTTAATTCTCTTACCATGGACATTGAAAAAGCTACATGCGTATCTAACATGTAGGTTTTTAGAAGTAGAGAAATTGGAGAAATCGATGATTTTGTTAAAGAAGTTTGCCTAAACTTTTCTCACAAAAGACTGACAACAGTCGAAGTGCACAGGTCACTGTGGTGCCCATTTCTCTATTCCTAAAATTTGGTTAGAGAATGAAGACAAAAAGGCAAGGAAAATGGTAGGTCTACCTCATAAATAAATTTATATATATGCTATTCTATGCACAAAAGGACGTGGCCTTAAAATAACCGTATCAGAAGTACGTTCTGTCTAGTTCTATTTTAATATCCTCGACAAATTATGACCTTTCCCGTGTCTTGCTTGTCTGAAGGATCACCACATAATAGAAGTTACATAAGATCCACAGAAGGGTCACTTCGCACCAGGTTCTCGATGAACATGTTGAGACCCAAGAAGCGCGCCTCGCGCAGGGCTGCCAGGATGTACAGTATGGAGCCTGTCTCCATGCACAACTCGCAGAAAATCCGGATCTTTGCTTTCGTGGATCCAAACTGCATCAGTCGGCACTCCTCCTGCAGGTCATCCCACCAGTCGTCATCGTCGTCATCGTCATCATCATCATCATCACCATGTGCTTTGCTCTGTGTAATGCAAACAGAACATAAACATAAGTAGTTGCACGTATCTTATTCTGTTACGTTAAAAATTACATTTCATGAGGTGGAATGAACAGCGTTAAGCCAAACAGTCATATTTTTCTAATTAGATAAAACAATTAATTTTGAAATGCGATTGAGCTGAAGTGCGCGATTTAAGTTTTAAACAAGTTTCGCATAGCCGTGACTTCAGGCTTCCGCCGCGATGCTGATGAGAACTGTCTTCTGGGGTATAACGCAGCGTCGAGTGGTAATCCTTTACCGACGCTGGGGGACAACGTATCGGTCCCATCTTCAAGGGTCAATAATTCCAAGAAGAGTAGACTCTTCTCGGACTTCTTGACCCGGAGAGTCCACGTCTCCAAAAACAACGCTGTACACAGCCAACAGCACATTCTCACTGAACTGTAAAGTGCAACCCCAGTGTGACGGTAAAGAAAAGTTCTCCCTGAAGATGACCCAGCAGGGTCGAAACATGTAGGAGTGTGTTACGATTGATGATAAAGCTGTCCTTGTGCATCTGTTGGTGATTAGTGTTTTTGTATGATATAGTGCACGGACATGGAACACATTAAAGATGAGATGTATTTATATAAGAACAGAGTTGCATTAAGATTACAGCAGGAAGAAGCCAAACTAGTTTGTTAGCACACGGAACAAATGATCTCCAGTCACACAGCACAGCGAATTTATGTGTGTGATCCAGTAGGTGCCTGTGAGCCCTTGTTTTATTTTCTTGTATTGGCAAAACAAAATTAAGCATGGTTTTTACGTTCTGCTGTCACATATTTTTGTAGGCATTCTCATATTTATGATATTGGCCACAATTTAATTATTAATTTACCTGTGATGAGGATTCAGAATCCCTCTTGATCCTTGCCTTCTTTTCCTTATTTTCTGCAACCTGCTGCTTTTCACTTTCGTTGAGGCGTCTGTTGGGCACTGAGTATTGCTTATTGTCGCTAAAGTTCCTACTGTACACATCTCCCACGTAAGAATTTACCATACTAACTGTCCCTGAATCTAAGGTAACTGTATCATTTTTGGACATAGAGGGTTCATCAGTTTGGTCATTGTAGTCAGGCGACGATAGCATTCTGTATGGTAAAGGTATATTTTTAATTAATGACCGATTTTGTAAGTACAATTCTAGTGAATAATTGGGCGCCGAAAGTGAAACTTCTGGTAGTCTTAACTGTGAGGACATCTGAGGTAAAGTTGTATTGTTGCCGAATGGGAAAGCGTTAGTTACGTTTATACCAGTGTTATTGTGGGTTGGAGATTTTGCAGGAACTTGCTTGGGTGGTGGACCAGGTCTCAGGGTGAAGCAAACCACAGAGACCAGAAAGTAGAATAAAAACAAGAAGAACTGTCTGTAGAACCTGAAAATGAACAAAAGATTTATTAGACAACCTAAACCGAGCAATAAAAATTAATGTGTTGGCAAATCACACAGAGCACACGCCATACAAAGGGTAAGCAGCACAGACTTGCTCCTTCTTAATGTAAGTGCTGGATTCTATGAAGGATTCAAGATAATGCATTAAAGAAAGTAATCAAACGTCAGAACTCACAGAAAACCCATCACCCTTCTTGAGGTATTAACGCCAAAGGGATAAACTGGCACGTCTGCCATTCCGCTACACTCCAGTGACTACTGCCATATCTGATGGTCACTCGTACTTGTGTGCTCTAAACAAAGGCATTACTGCTATTACATTTCATTCTTAGTAATTTATAGCCCTACAGGCTCGTGTCGGAGGCCGCGGTGGCGCAGTTGTTTGAGGCACTGCGCTACAAACGGGCAGGTCGCGGGTTCGATTCCCGATGGTGTCGGTGGATTTTCTCATTGGCATAATCCTGTCGGCCGCACTATGGCCCTGGGGTCGACTCAGTCTCTAATAGAAATGAGTACCAAAAATATATCCTGGGGGGTAAATGCGGCCGGTGCCTATGGCTGACAACCTACAACCTTCATGTGCCCATTGTCTAGAAATGTGGGAGCCTCTACCTCCTGGAACCCTGTGGGCCTGTTCAGGCCTGTAATGGGACTGCTTTACCTTTTTACAGGTCCGTGTCAAAAAGGGAATTTTGATACCAGAACCAACAGTTTCATAGTTCATGTTGCCTGTTATTTTAATTTTGTGCACATTTTACTAACGTTTCTTTTGATGGGGGCGGGAGTGCTTGTTCTGTGTAATATTTCAGAGGGCGCCACGCCATATCTTTTCCAAAGACTGCACAGCTTATGAACTGTGCACTAGGGAGACGGAAAATCGGCCTGTGTGAAAGGCATGCAGATAGTGTTAGGCACCTTCACAAAATTGCGAAAAGCGAATATTAGCGTCGTCATGTCTATCTGTGTGTGTGTGCGTGTGTGTGTGCGCGCGCGCGTGTTTGTGTCTGTGTGTGTCTGTCTGTGTGTGTGTGTGTGTGTGTGTGTGTCTGTCTGTGTGCCTGTCTCTCTCTCTCTCTCTCTGTCCGTCCGTATTGAACAACTCGGCTCCCACTAGAAGAATTTTCATGAAATTTTATATTTGAGAGTTTTTCGAAAATCTGCTCGAGAAAATTAAATTTTCATTAAGATCTGACAAGAATAGCGGGTCCTTTACATGAACACATATGCGCATTTGTGATAATATCTCGCTAAATTCTCCTTACAATGAGAAATATTTCAGACAAATCTTGTAGAGAAAATTTCATATTCAAAACGTTCTTTCCTAAAATCGCGCCGTTTATGAGATAATGTGAACAAATAGACAGGCCATAGATGATAACATAATATGGCGCCGAAAACATGCGATTTGCATGCCGGGTAACTGAGGCAAGGATACATAAGAACACTCGTAATATTTACTACTTATTATTGTTAACAGCTGTACGAAATACCTGGTAGCTCGAATACAGTGCGAAGGGAAACCGTTGTTACACTTTCATGGCAACAGTAAACACTTCCGTGTTGTTGACAGCTACATCTACGCCACTAAAAATAATAAGGGAACGAATTGTTTTTTTCCATGGCAAAAACGGTTAGGGTAACGCACCACAATGTGACATTGCAGGTACATTGTCAGTCTTGTTAGACTTCTACACGACAACTAGTTACGGTATCCTCTATCCTGGAACAATGGGCGTAATTATCACACTTCCCATACTTTCTCAGTGCATACACAGTCCTCTGAATCTTTTAAACTGCTTTACAGTAAATGCCATTTTCTCCACTGGGCTTTATCTGTCATTTTCCTTTACCTCTTCATTTTGAAAATTTTGAAATCATTCTCTGTGTTTCCCGGTCTCCAGTGTGTGCCTTCGAGTTGTTACACCCACTGGCTTACACCAGACGTTCTCTTAATCATCACTGTGTGATCCATTTAGCCACACGCGTCACCCAGTCTAAAACTCATTTTTAGTATTTGCTACCTCATCAGAAGTTTCATGAACTTAATTCTGCATTAATTCTGATTCTGCAAAACTCGTTCTCTGTACACCATATTTATAATTTTTTCCTTTCTATATATTTAGTATTATCAGACCTGACATAATACAAATATACTACAAATAAATTTTCTTTTCAAATATAATAAACACTAGTGTCACAAAGTTATAGAACTGCTTTAACTCACTGCAAAATTCAAAAATATAATATTGTTTACGTCACGATGTCGTAGGCTGTACTGTAAAATATAACAGGATGTCGGTATTAATTCCAATTTAAATAACTGGAAGTATTATTTCGGTACACGCATAATGAAACGTTGTAACAGTTACCTGAATTTTACAAATGCATTCCACTTGGCATTAAGAAGATCAATCAGCATACCATCCATCAGTCCCAAGTGTTCGTCTTTATCCTGAAACAGCCAACGCACTTGACACTTAAAAATAAACACTAACATTTCAGGAGACATTTATGTCACTAACACCAGATGTCAACTACAATTTTCTATTTGATAATGGAATTACAGTTATGGATAAATGTGTAATTATACATAATATTTAAGATGTTTTACACACAACAAGAGCAACGGATCAACTGCTGACAGTTTTTCTTCTTTGGACAAGAGCCATTGTCACAGTTCTTTACAGAATGCAGTGGAGTAAGTGTCTTATAAGTGTGACGTGTTTCCAATTGGCTCATGTGTCTCCAACCTTTTTATGACAAAGGGTCACACGCGTTACTGTGGGCTGGTTCGCGGGCCGCAAGCGGAAAAATTACTGCCTAAATGACTGTGTAATTTTCACAGCATATATACAATTTACAAATATGGTCGCGGGCTGCAAAATACAACCCGGCGGACCGCATGAGGCCCCAGGACCGCGGGTTTGGTACCCATGATTTAGATGGTTATTGGATAATTGCTGTTCATTGATGGTGGAGAGAGAAAATCTCCAAAACCTCAACAAGAGAGCCCACTTCAACACGGTGCCGGCAACCAGAAATAGGATCAACATCAGATTTAGTCTTGTGCATATATGGAGCTCATGTCGACAAAAGTAGGGTTTCTTACCCCAAAAACGACGAGGTTCAGTGCAGAGTTCCTGCTGATGTTGCCTGTCTCGATGTCAATCGTATCAATTTGCTCCAGAGGGTAGGCGGCACAAGTAATGCTCCCTGCAAGCAAGGACACCAACACCCTGCAGTATACAAACACTTTGAAATTCTGTTGTGTGTGTGGTGGTGAACAATACACTCTGTATGTATGTGTAAAGAAAGGTCAGTATCAGGCCTCAGAGAACTTGACTGAATAATTTACATTCCACACCTTTATTCGTGGGCAGGGATAGCGCAGTCGGTATAGCGACTCGCTACGGGCTGGGCTGTCCGGGGATCGAGTACCGGTGGGGGCGAGATTTTCCTTACCCATCCAGACCGGCCCTGAGGCCCACCCAGCCTCCTGTACAATGGGTACCGGGTCTCTTTCCAGCGAGTAAAGCGGCCGGGGCGTGGGGCTAGCCACCCCATCCCCTCCTCATGCCAAGGCTCACGAACGGGTAGAGCTATACCTCTACTCCCCACTTTGCCCTTCAGGGCGTGTTACAGGGTGAACCTTTACCTTACACCTTTACTCTAAAGCGTAAATTCGAACTCTGATGCCATTTTTGCATTGCACTTTTAAGACGAATATCAGTGAAATTTGATACTGTAGACTTTTATGAAAATCTGTCGAGGAATTCCAAATTCGGTTAAAACCGGACAAAAATATCGGGCACGTTACATGAGGACCGAAGTCAATTTTATTCCTACTGGCGACATTAAATCGTCATAAAAGCGTTCTTCGATGGAAGATGGTATCAGGCTGTTAGGCCAGCTGAAGAAGTATAATCATTACTGGAAAGGGCCACAGTGTTACCGTATACATACACTGCCTACCTTATTTAACATTATTTTTTGAACTACATGTCATATAATGCTGAAACACAAACTGATTTGTAGGTGTTGAATTTGAAGGGATATGGTAGGAAGTCGTTATGTTCTGGAGGAACTGAATAAGATCACGAAATATCTGTCTGTCAGGATACTAAGTATGTTGCATGACACAAGATATGAACCTGAAATTTCCTGAATATGAAGCAGGAGTCTTAACTACCTGCTGGAAAAACTTTATCTTTTTTTTTCTTTCAAATGACAAAGTCTGAGAAGCCTTATTCTACAAATTAGCGATGGATGGGCACAGACAGTTTTGTTTGTCATCAGCCTGCTTACCTATCTGCCAATATATCTCTCGCTCGATGTTTAGGATGTGGAAGAACATCTCAATCCTGGCAAGCTTCGCTGACAGTGTGAGTGGTGTGAGGTTCTGCACGTTACGTATGGACAGGGACGCACCGACCTCATACGCCATATCGAAGGTCGACTTTCAGACACACAGAAATAAATGTCCATTATATTTATCGTAAGGAGGCACATTACAAGCAACACTAGTTTGTACTTAACCTTTTAAAGACGAAACGTATCTGTTTTATATAAGGACTCAGTGCGTACCGCGCTGTAAACACTCTCCACTTCAGTTATAAAAACCAGTATCTTAATGTTTTATAAGGCAAAAGTTGCTGTTTGTTCTGAGATCCGTACAAAACACATAAACGCAATGTGGACACCAGTTAGGATTTTTTAATGTTAAACCTGGCGGTACGTAAAGTTACCGCTAGGCTTTAAAAGGTTAATTTCAGGCTTCCGCCACAATGTAGATGAGATTTGCGCTCTTCTGGGATATTACGTAGCGTAGAGTTGTAATTCTGTAACGACGTTTCGGGACAAGTCATCAGTCCCATCTTCAAGGGCCAAGAAGTCCACTCTTCTTCGACTTATTGAAGATGGGACCGGTAGGTTGTCCCGAAACGTCGGTATAGCATTACCAATCGACGCTGCGTAATATCCCAGAAGAGTGCAGATCTTGCTAGTTTATATGTGTGGACTGTTGCTGCTGTGATGATGAGGGCGTGGGAAGGTAAAGTTTTGAGAAAGCCCCAAATAGAGCCAGACGTAGAAAGCAAAGTGAACTACAAAGAAATTCCAACTGCCAGAGGCGTAGTTTGGGGAGGGGGTGAGTGATGCAGTTGCCCCCGGCAGCAAAGTCCAAGGGGCAGCAAAATTGGAGGCAAAATAAATAGTTTAGATTGAAAAATAATTTTCAGCCCCTAAAAAATCTTAAATTGTTTAGCCAAACAGAAAGAAAATCAACAAATAATTATGATTTTTTAAAAGTTCGTAATTTCTGATAGGGGACGCCATTGTGGTTATTCACCGCGGGCACAAAAAACCTAGCTACGCCACGCCCCATTGTTGAGACCTAAGTTCAGGACACCGAAAAACGAGAAAAAAAGATGTTATTACTGACAAAGCTTTCTGAGGGTTCCCCTCTTGTGGGATACGATGCGGTGTCTAGACATTCCTTTGAAATGTACGGGTCTTATTACCCCGTGCCGCTGTGTCAGAATCCAGAAGAACGGAAGCCCCAAACACGCTGGTGTGGAAACACGAAAGCTTGCAAGGCCTGCTAAGTTCTAGGTGTAACTTCATAACTACAGAGTATACTCTTACCTAAGTGTGCACCTACTCACCAGTCTCTCATATATGACTAACAAGTGAAGCACTGTATTTCCGTTTGTGTCCTGATTATCAGGGTTGGCACCCCTGGCCAACATCAGTCTGTAACATTCTTCCTGGCCCAAACAAGCTGCAAAAGACATGGGATATTCTCCCCAATATACATAGCTGAAATGTAGAACAAAAACCAGTAAGATTTTGAATTCTGTTGAATTCTATTACAATAAAAACAATAACTTAGTCTAGACATCAAAATTTCCTGCAGATCAAGCACAGACAGGGGCCAGAAAACCTGCCCACAAGATACGAAAGGAAAGTTGAAGTGACAGTCTGAGTGCAGGGAAGTTACATAAGCTATCAGTCCCGAATCACGCTGTATACATTGGTAATGGCACTACATTTATTATTGAGCCAGTCACATTTCATATCTCCCAAGACAAGTATTACCAAGCGCCACTTCTACTTCGTCATTGTGGTGTTATAAGTGGCCAGGGGTGATATTAACTCTTTAAAGACGAAACGTATCTGTTTTATATAAGGACTCAGTGCATATCGCGCAGTAAACACTCTCCACTTCGGTTATAAAAACCAGTCTCTTAATGTTTTATAAGGCAAAAGTTGCTGTTTGTTCTGAGATCAGTACAAAACACATAAACGCAATGTGGGCACCATGTAGAATTTTTTCATGTTAAACCTGGTGGTATGTAAAGTTACCGCTAGGCTTTAAAAGGTTAATCAACGGATTAATCGAGAGACAGTACTGTACTTACCCCTTATAATTTGTTTCAGGGCAGAGATTCACATATTCGTGATCGAGCGAGTCTGTTCGGGAACCTTTCTGATCCTCGGGGCACATGAAGTTGCCAACGCAGCGCTCGTGGTAATCTGCACCAGAGTCGAGCAGAAATTTCACCATCGCAGGGTCCTCATTCACTATAGCAATATGCAGAACACTTTCTCCTAGAATGAACCGTCTTTATCAGCTGCATTCATTCTTCAATGTACCACTGTCGTTGTCATAGTAGCCACATAAATGTAGCATCTCCGTGACATGTCCATGGATAATACATATTGGTTTGTGCTTAATGTTGTGTTACTTTTGGACAGAGACTTCTAAATTTCTTTTATGTGAGTTCTGTATTTAATGTAGTGTAGTGCAAAAAATTCCATGTAAAAATACTCATGTTATGAATGTATAATATGCACCATTCAAGTTACAACATATGTGCGTTTACAGCCAGTTCTGCCAGAACGCGATATTTGCGCTCTTGTGAGAATTCGCATTATAGAAAATCGCGTATCATCGTCGTCATCATCATCATCATCATCATTATCATCATCCACATTCCTTACTTTACAGCAGTTTAACTGGTTCTCAAAAAAGTCCGAGCCTCACTGACCAAGCACTTCTTACTCACTGTTCTGCCAAAAGTTTTCTTACTATACGCCATGCATTAAGTGTTACTGGTTTCTGCATTAGAATATACAGAGCAGGGCGCAGATGAAGCAGTTTCAAACTTTCGTGTAATAGTTAAAATTATAACAAATTTTAGCGCAATATCTTCACGCCGGTCGCTACAGTCGTCCAACAGGCAACACGCGTATGCGACAGTTCGCTCTACACAAACAGCGTTCTTTATTTGTCTTTGGTGTTACAGCCAATTCGCCTGAATGAAATACGTGTAACAGCAGAACTGACTGTGCTTATTTTGACAAATACCTTCACAAATTAGCTTCATTTTACTGATATGAAATTCTCATACAGCAGTCAACATATCTCTGTCCATCATCATCATCATCATCATCATATCATCATCAGCAGCAGCAGCAGCAACAGCAGCAGCAGCAGCAGCAGTGGTAGTATGAAACAAGTAGGCCTACCATGTTTGTAACTTTTCAAGATTTAATGATCTTTCATATGCAATATTCAGATTTCTTCTTCCGGACTGTGATGCCACGTAGTAGAGAATAAAAAGTTCAAAATTTTATGGGACATACAAGTATTTATACTTTGCAAATGCAGGCATTATGAAAACAGAAAAACCGAAAAGTTCATAAACCAATAAAATCGCGTCACAAAAGAAAAGAATGTAAAAGAAATTAGTGTTATTACCTATTATTTATTTATGATTGTGATTACAAAGAAATAGCCAAGGTAGCTCATTTGGTGTAGTCACTTGGGTGTGGTCTAAATAACCACAGAACTGACATTTGATTTCTTAAATGGGCTGAGGTTTTCCTCTCGTTACAGCATTCCAATTGTTTCTGGGGCCAACTCAGCCTCCTACCCAATGCTACCCGGGAATCTGCCTGCAGCTCCACCTAGTAAGAAAGAACAGCTCTACCTCTGCTTCTAGTATCTTCTTTAACGCGTGGTGCTAACTGAAGCTCGGCGACAAATTGACACACACGCCTGTGCCGCCAAGTTCATCCTCAGATACTTGCAAGTAATGCCACTAAGGTCATGAACTCTGCTACGTACTGTCTGTTCTATAACAGCATAAATCAACCTCTTGTAAAAAAAGGTAAAGCAATCCCATTATAGGCCTGGGCAGGGCCTGAGGGCTCTAGAAAGTTGAGGCACATGAGGGTGGTAGGGTTGTCAGCCCTACGCACCGGCCGCCTTTACCCCCAGGAAGTATTCCTGGTACTCATTTCTGTTAGAGGCTGAAGGATTAGGTCAAAGAAAAATCCAATTTATACCATCGGGAGTCGAACCCGCGACCTTCCAGCTTGTAGCGCAGTGCCTCAGGCATCTGGGCCACCGCGTGCCCCCACTTAATGTAATACAACTAATATATTAACGCGACGTACGGTATTTTCAAATTATGACACTATGAATAAGTTGATAACAGGCCTAGCTTAGTTCAAAGCTTGCGCTGGGCTTGTGCAGTGTCATAAATGAAAGTTCTGTAGTGATACAATACAACCTATCGCTTAATGCTACATATCTTAATAGACGTTAATACGATTTGTTATTCGAAGAAGACGGCAGTTTCAGAAAGGCAGCAGCAGACATAGAGGTGGAGCCAGAGGTAAAACTTTCATTGATAGTCCGTGATAATGTATGGTTGCAAATAACGTATTCACAGCTACGGACAGACTAAAAAAAAAAACTCGAGTAATATGCATCCCGCTGTAAAGTCGTTTTCCCTTTCGATGTAAAAGCCTTTAGGAATAAGTAAGGTCACGGAAGCCATAAACACAAGGATCAAACAATTACCATAGTATTCGTCACACATATAGGTGTCGTTGATGAGCTTGGGGTAGAACCTCAGGAGCCTCTTGGCGAGGTCTGCGTGTATGGACGTGGCGTTGAGCAGACACAGGTGCAGGCAGGTCTCCCCCACTGCCCCCCTCTCCTTGAGGTCCCAACACACCAACCGGCACTTACTGGGGTCTGCGGAAAAACTTCCATTACATAAAAAATATATTAAACCTTTAAAGACGAAGCCTACCTGTTTTATATAAGGACTCAGTGCGTACCGCGCTGTAAACACTCTCCACTTCGGTTATAAAAACCAATCTCTTAATGTTTTATAAGGCAAAAGTTGCTGTTTGTTCTGAGATCCGTACAAAACACATAAACGCAATGTGGGCACCACGTAGAATTTTTTAATGTTAAGCCTGGTGGTACGTAAAGTTACCGCTAGGCTTTAAAAGGTTAAAGTAGTATAAAGGGCACGCAATAGATTGGATTGAGGCCCATTTCCCACGAACGGGTTAAGTAGTGGGGCCGTGAATGGCGCTGCGTGTAGATTCAGACTTTTCACTGGACAAATTTCCACCAATGCGCTCTGCCGAAATAGTAGCGCCGCTTTTACGAACTCAGTGTCACTGCAGCAGAGAGGACCAGCGTTGTTCTCGTTGTTTGGAGCTTCTGATTCTGCAGCGCCGCTAACTGGGAGGCTTTAGAAATAATCGTGCTTTTTCCAGGAGTGCATTTATGACGAGCTGCTCATAAAGGAAAGACGTTAGTTGCTCGTGGTAATGGCTTTTACTGCACTTTTCTTGAAACGTAGAAGTAACCACTTCCTGGTTAATTCGATTCAACGTCATTAACCTTTTAAAGCCTAGCGGTAACTTTACGTACCGCCAGGTTTGACATTAAAAAATTCTACGTGGTGCCCACATTGCGTTTATGTGTTTTGTACGGATCTCAGAACAAACAGCAATTTTTGCCTTGTAAAGCATTAACAGACTGGTTTTTATAACAGAAGTGGAGAGTGTTTACAGCGCGGTACGGACTGAGTCCTTATATAAAACAGATACGCTTCGTCTTTAAAGGGTTAATTGATAAATCAGAGCTCCTACCAGCTACTATTATCCCACATCGTTTCTTACAGCAATAAACAAGAATAAACTGTGGAGGACTGTGTAAGACATTAACGAAAACTCCGAAGACAGATAGGCTACTCTGCTGAAAAGAATAATCGTGTTAGATTCTTTAGACTAGTACAAAGGTCAAGGTAAAGGTAAGGGCTGTCCCTAACCTGCCAAGCAAGCACAGAGGGAAATCAGAAGTATACTCGGCTGTGGTGCTAGAAGGGGGTGGGTGGTCAGTGCCACGCTTAGGCAGCTTCACCCCGGGGAACGAGTCCTGGTACCCCTTGTACAAGAAGTTGGGTGGGTCTCGGAGCCGTCTGGATGTGTCCGGAATATCTCGCCAACACCGGGGTTCGAAACCCGGACCGTCGGGCCCGTAGCGAGTTTTTCTGCTGAATATGCTACGCCGCCCTCTCTTTTAATATATATATATACACATATATATGTGTATATATATACACACATATATATATACACATATATATGTGTGTGTACAAACACACACACACACACACACACACACACACACAAAATTTTTATTCCTGCTGGAAGGACTCACATTCATGAAAGCAGCACGTCCTGCGTAAAGCCAAAAGCCTGTGTTCTCCTTAGGGTGTGAAATTCCCATAAAGATATAATTGAATTTTAAAGAAATTCTGTTCTCCATTACAATTTTGTATTTTAATACAACCCAATGTGTACCACCGCGCACTGGACGGCATTCCTGTTTTTTGCACATAAGGTACCGCGTTTCCTTACCTGCAGTACACCACTACTTCTGTGACGAGAGGATGGTAGGTATAGTACCTGGAGAGGCGTCGAAAGCTGCCTTTGTCAGCCATATAAAATTCTGCACCCACAACCACGTTTAATCCTCGCAGGATTCCGCACACTCTACTCTGAGAACCTGGTACAGAGACTGTTTCTTTACTCACATGTGAAGATCTACGCCGTTCCTGCGTACCTGTCTTTTCTCCTTCGTCGATAGCATTTCCTAGATTCGTATCGATATCATAATCTTCAGGGTTCTCCATTGTTCTTAAGACAGGCAGCTGTGAACACAACGAAGCGACTTTTCATAGCAACACCGCAGGCAATATTTGGGCACATTATATTATTCCGAGGTCATCAACCACCGGTGTTTCAAAAGCGGCCGATACATATTCACTACTCTAGTTCATGGCCGGATTAAAGGGCGGGACAGCCGGGTAGCAACCCGGGGAGGCAACTTGTAATGACGCTAAAACATCACTGGAATACTCTGCAAGACAATGCGAATAATCCAGGGCAGTGGAGTCGGAGTCGGATTCGGAGTCGGAAGGACTTTTAGGTGGAGTCGGAGTTGGAGTCGGTAAAAATGTACCGACACCGACCTCAATCTAAAATTTTAACTAGATACTTCAAATCCAGAGCCCCGATAACTACAGTAACCATTAGACTTCTACTTAAATGTAGGTTATAAGTCTAAAAAGTAGCCTGATAAATTACGTAGTGGTGATGAAATGTCTTACACGTTTATCATTATTAATACATATTGAGCTTTTACGAAGGAGTCGGAGTCGGAGTCGGAGCTTTTGTATACCGACTTCAAGCCCTGTAGTAAACTCAGGTTTTCAAACACGAAAGAATTCCTCTGAGAATTTTCAGAAAGTTAAGCAGCCCTTTCCTAGGCCGAAAAAGTTTAAATAATATCGGTTTGAAGGGGTAACAATTTGTTAGCCTGCCCGGGACACCTGCATGTCTCGGGCCCAGTCTGATCTCCATGCACACCAAAGTGATAAGCACTTACCATTTTGTGCCTAGGCCGCTCCTTGTTCCTCAGCAGCACGAGCCGAGATATAGGAATGAGGCGGCCCTGTCCCTTGTTATAGAGGTACGGCTCCACCTTGGTCTTTATTGCATGGTCCAGCTCTGCGTACTGCTTCGTCTGCGCTGCACGCTTCATCATGTCCACCAGCAGACCTCCACCTGTGATAAAGCAACAAATGTTCGCTAGTGCCTTCAGCAGGTTATTAAATGCTACAGCATTAACACGGCAGGCCCAAGACATGTGGACGCCCCTAGCAGGTTAATAATTTGGCACCTTTTAAAACCGATATTCTTTAAACTTTTTCGGCCTAGACTGGCGAAAGCTTTTGAGGGCGCTTACCCAAGCTGTCGATAATTTTCGGAGAAATTATTTTGCATATGCCAGCCTCAGTTTACTAGCACCATATTCCTTAGTATTTCAGTGACGTCTCAGCGCCCATTATAATTTGGCGGCCCGGGAAGCTTCTCGACTAGCCCGCACCTTGATCCGGCCCTAACCGTTACCCAAACTTGTTTAGCCATGGAACGCCTTTGATATAATATGATATTTATTTAACTGCAATTGAGTTTGTGCTTGAAGTAGGGGACGGATTTGAAAACGGGCCTGCAAAATTATGCAACAAGCCAAAGCAAATAAAACTTATCTCCGCACTGAAAAAATCGCCACGCGTAATGCTCAGTCATCTGATTTGTTGTCTTCCCTTCTGTGCGAAGTCAAGTTGGGCGATCAACAGATTTCCCATCTCTCTATTTCCTAACAGCGCCCTTTTTAAACGTGTTAGCGCAAAATCTCTCACACCAACCACTTTCAACTTTTACCTATCCGGTCCAGTTTAGTAGGTCTTAATATTTTAGCCTGAAGACGGGGAATGATTCTCTCCACGCAACCCAGTGCCTTATGAACTATTTATTCTATTGCTTTTCTTAATTTCAAAACACCAGACGATGGAAAAAGTCCGTAATATTAAGAACAGAAGTGTTTGAGAAAACTGCTTCAGGATGACAAAGAGGCTGTAACACCTTTGCTTCATTCCGAACTCTTTGGATGTCTGCAAGGATTTTATAGTCTATGCTAGTTGACACCGAGTAATTTGGTTGTGGCGGAAAGGTTTCTCACTTCTGTTTGGGTTGTGCCTGTTTAGAACTTTGGCCCAGACGTCGACTATCCTATGATACAATCAAAGGTGTGTGGATATATGTATATATATATATGTATATACACACGTACATAGATATATATATATATCTTAACGTATATATATATATATATATATATATATATATATACTAACACAGTGGTAAAGAACCTAAAAGAGTAATTTTGATAAAGTAAACTGGATAACACACGTGAGTTTGCATTATACAAACTACTGAAAAATAATTATTTTTTACTCGCTGTATGTAAACCAACTGCACGGAATATGTGTAATATTAAATGTAAAAACATACAAGGGGTCACGATTTCAGGCTTCCGCCGCGACATAAGTAAGATCTGCGTTTTCTGGGTTTTACGCAGCGCACGGAACTATCATTCTACTGTGCGTAAGATCCCAGAAGAGCGCCGATCGCATACATAGGATTTTATTTATCGCCACACCGAGCAAGGCACCTTTATCGCATAGAAAGCCTGCATCGACCAGGACATCCAGTGGAATTGGCAGTGTCCACGCCAGAGATAAAAGACGCACTTTATAACCTGTAAAGAAGAATTACAATACTCCAATATCCAATATCCAGACTGACGTTTTCCGTAAACGTAATTTATTATTTATTAATTTGCTGCTATTCGACATTATATAGCCGGAGATAAGCTACTGACAACATCGTTAAATATATCACAAACACTTGTAAACAACTGTATTCGTTTATTCATGAACTTATTAATAATTCATAATTGTTATTGTATGATTTTTAAGAAAGTGGGAGAAGTAAGATGTAAACAGCTACTGGGTGACCTTACGGAAAGACAAGATACTGCAATTTGAAACTGGAAGCACTAGATGGCACTCTTCGGAGAACTTGCTTTAGAAGAGACCATGAATTTGTCGTAAGACAGACTATGAATTGAATTTACTCAGTATCTCCGTTTGATTACTACAGCAATCATGTTCATCAAAGTTCCAGTGTTTGCTTACAGAGAAAATACTGCGAAAGGAAAAACACTAGTCACCAACAAATGCACAAAGAGAGTTTTATCATCAATTGTAACACGCTCCCACATGTTTCGACCCTGCTGGGTCATCTTCAGGGAGAACTTTTTTGTTATCGTTGCACTAAGGTTGCACTTCATAGTTGAGTGAGAACGTGCTGTTGACTGTGTACTGCGTTGTTTTTGGAGGCGTGAACTCTCTGCGGTAAAGTGCAACCTTAGTGTAAAGATAACAAAAAAGTTCTCCCTGAAGATGACCCAGCAGGGTCGAAACATGTAGGAGTGTGTTACAATTGATGATAAAACTCTCTTTGTGCATTTGTTGGTGACTAGTGTTTTTCCTTTCGCAGTATNTGATGTTGACTGTGTACTGCGTTGTTTTTGGAGGCGTGAACTCTCTGCGGTAAAGTGCAACCTTAGTGTAAAGATAACAAAAAAGTT
The DNA here is from genome assembly GCA_013340265.1 of Coptotermes formosanus. Classification (NCBI taxonomy): domain Eukaryota; kingdom Metazoa; phylum Arthropoda; class Insecta; order Blattodea; family Rhinotermitidae; genus Coptotermes; species Coptotermes formosanus. Next base: position 838,562 of record BLKM01000068.1, read on the forward strand.
CTCCCTGAAGATGACCCAGCAGGGTCGAAACATGTAGGAGTGTGTTACAATTGATGATAAAACCCTCTTTGTGCATTTGTTGGTGACTAGTGTTTCTGTATAATATAGTGCACGGACATGGAACACATTAAAACTGCGAAAGGAATTAAACTGTGCTACAAATTAAACACACAAAAAATACAGAAAATTTTCGATTTTTCCTACCTAAAACAAAAGACAGTTTGTGTTTATACTTACCTGCTATCAAAATTAGATTCGGCGATATACAACGTAACGGACGGAGTGACAGAAAAAAGCTGTGAGGAAGTCGCCGTAAGTATGTTTGTGCTCAGCGCTGTTGAATGCCGCGAATGAGTTGGGCCCCCTTTTCTGTCTGCGTTTCATTCTCCCTCTGAATTCCAATGATTTCTCACGCCGAAACTCTAAGAAAAATAACATCTACGATTGTTTGTGCTTACCTTTGAGGTCCACCAGTCTGTACATACTCTGTGCACATGTGCCTGCCTGCTTCTTCACTCCACTGGTCACGTTACTCTCGGCGTTACCCATAATACTCTAATTAATTCACCGAAACAATAAATATCAAACCAGCTCTCACTGCACTGTATCTTGAGGGACACGCTTATTTATGTCTTTTCTAAGAAACGCCGTGATGGGTAGAACAAACATCTTGACAACACTTTCCACTGGCAAGTATTTCTTAATGTGACCAGTTAATGATTGTAAATTGCTACACGCAAGCTTAGTGATAACAACTAACTCACATTCTAACACATAGCTTCGTGGTACAACAGTTACTTGTGTTTTAAAATGATATTTGAAAATTCATAAAATTATTTGAATCTTAGTTCAAAATCTGCCAATAACAATCTAAACAAGTTTTTGCCAGGGGGACTATGACGGTAGTAAAAGGATTGCCACATCCTTCTGTTAAATGTATTAATTATTACATATTAATTCACAAGTTGCAGTGGGATTTTAACGTTAGATGTGTTACACAGTGAAAATCATTAAATCAAATGTCAGTTGAATTTACCGTACGTGTTAAACACTTGTTCACGTACAGTACGTATCAACAATTACATTACGCACCTGAAACCTAGGTGGTAACGTAACATCACCCAGCACTAGTGTACCGCTAATAACAGACCGTCACTGACCACCATACATTAATAATTAATTTTCTTTAACCCTTTAAACACGAAGCGTATCTGTTTTATATAAGAACTCAGTGCGTACCGCGCTGTAAACACTCTCCACTTCGGTTATAAAAACCAATCTCTTAATGTTTTATAAGGCAAAAGTTGCTGTTTGTTCTGAGATCCGTACAAAACACATAAACGCAATGTGGGCACCACGTAGGATTTTTTAATTTTAAACCTGGTGGTACGTAAAGTTACCGCTAGGCTTTAGAAGGTTAATATAATTTTCTTCACGGATGTTCCAGTTCCCTGAACGGTGTTTACTTCTGGAACATTCCAACGCAACAATTAAGTTAAGAAAACTCGACACTAATTTTATTATAAATATGTTTTCTTCACTCTAATTGGCAGACTTAACAGATGTCACAATTGCAGTAATTAGTAATGCAGGAATAATTCTGGTGAATATATTTGTATATTTCTCGCCTAATCGCGTAATTTTACACAGTAATTTCACTTCGACATGTATTCCATTCTTTTGTGTCCCTGAATCATTATGCGGTGCCGTTTCTGTCTCAGCTGCTTCAATGACTGCAGCGTGACTGTACGAGGGACGCCTTTCTGCCTGCGCACCGGTCTGAGGTGGATGGTACGGGTTGACACGGTGACCTGCGTCAATGATTGTTCTAGCACACAGTGAAATCTCTTGAGTAAAATACATTACAGCACGTCGTATTTTAGCTTATGTTCCAGAACAGTCTATGTAACATGAAAGGTAGGATTTCTCTATTCAGAAGCATGAATGAGAAAGACCAAGTATTGATTCTGTCACTAGGAGGCACACGCGGATATTACATCAACAGAACGTACCATCTTCTTACAGCAAATTCTCATGAATTAGACAGAACTGCTTGTTTGTATTTCACGCGCACTTGTTAACAATATCGGTTAGGAAACAGTCTACGTATGCTAGACAGAATTTCTTGTATCTATTTCACACATATTTGGTTACGATATCGGCTAGGAAACAATGTGCACCAAGTTCTTTTCATTTGATTTCCACTTTCCCGCCAAGAAATTGTCAGGAAGTAAATTTACTTTAAATTAGGACATGGTAACTTCTTCCCAAATGCTTTCTTAGTGACAATTTAGAATAAAAGTCTAAGTTTTATTCTGGCCAAACTTTCTGCAAGAGACAGAGAATTGTTAGGAAAATAAAAGGAAGAAAGGAAATTAGGTGTAGGACACAATTCTGGCACGTATGCTCATTTGTGTTTCACTAATTTAAAACCCAGAATACCTGATGAAAAGGCTTATTGGATACAAAATATATACTCTATTTAATTATTTTTTGCAAGTGTTATTCTAAAACATTTTCGCTTCCATACACAACCAACGATTTGCGCTCGAAACGCGCACCGAAAAGTGTGTGGGCCTCCATGTAAAGTGTCCGTTACTTTTTGTTCAATAACATGGAAAGATAAAACACGTCGGAAAATCTTGGTAAAGCCAAAATATTATGAAAACCTGTTTAGCGCTTTTATAGTTGTTGCATGCAGACATATGGGCAGGGATAGCATAATCGGTACAGCGACTCGCTACGGGCCGGATGGTCCGGGGATCGAATCCCGGTGGGGGGCGAGATTTTCCGCACCCGTCCGGACCGGCCCTGGGGCCCACCCAGCCTCCTGTACAAAGGGTACCGGGTCTTTCCCGGGAGTAAAGCGGCCGGGGTGTGGGGCTAGCCACCCGACCCCCTTCTCGTGCCGATGCTAACGAAAAGGTACAGCTATACCTCTACTCCCCGTTGGGCCTTAATGGCCTGTTTAGGGTCCGCTTTACATGCAGACTTAGGGACAGACGTGACGCCAGTAACTGCAGGATTATTGAATATTTTGTGGTGAAAGCGCCAAAACTCGATAAGACCAGCCGGCAAACACTCGCCGCCAAAGTGTTCACTTGCATCGCGTCCCACAGATCTCAGTGTAATTTTTTCTTGTCTCATTTATCATTAACGTCCTCGAAAACCCCACAATACATTTCATCGAACTACATCATATTCTCTGTTTACTCGCAAGAGTTTGCATCTACAGCAAAAAGCAACGACATAATAAATACCTTCCGTGGTTCGCATTTGAAAGGTACTTGGTTTAGACTACGGGATACGCTGAACCTTTCGTCCTCTTCTTCAGACACACCAAAAAGATGGGCAACGTGAGATGAGACATATTCGTCGTGACTGAGTAACACCTCAAGGCGCGTTGGTCTTTTATGCTCATATGTACCTTAGGGGAACAACAAACTCTGACCGAAACTTCAGGCTTCCGCCGCGATGTTAATGAGATCTGTGCTCTTTTGCGATATTACGCAGCCTCGTGTGGTAATTGTTTACCGACATTTCGGGACAACGTGTCGGTCCCATTTTCAAGCGTCAAGAAGTCCAAGAAGAAAAGAAAGCCAGCAAGCCGTTACTTAGTCATACAGGGGAGGGTGTGGGCGGTAACCCAGTCATGGTATACATTCCCGTCTAAAAGCAGAATATCAACAGGCCAGTTACTGCAGAAGTAGCTCATTTTGCACACTTACAGTAGCAGCAACAACAGCGTTATGAAGCGAAAACTGAAACCCAGATATTTATTAACGCATTTACAATAGCCCATGCCTACGTCGCCCATACAAACCCTTCCTCCACACGTTAAAACCAGCACCGCGTGTATTCATGCCTCCGTGTTACTGCATGCCCAGACTTTTAAACTTTATTGATTTAATCACCTTAACGTTATTTGGTGAAGAATACAATACACTACCCTCCCGCCATCTAGCTATTCTGTTTACACGAATGTTGGTAATAATGAACCGCGTGATAACTTTCACTAACGAGGAACACTTCGGACTCGCTGACTTACACCAGAGGCTGGAATAGAAGATTCTACAGAGATAGGGTGGACAGCCTTGTGCTTAGTCATCTCCACCATCCGTGGGGCTCCTTTCTATGACCTGACTGTAGTTTTTATTGCTTTCGTCTCAGGATATTCCATGTGTTGGACAAACTGACACTCGGACAGAATTTTCTTCCACCACTTTGGACTTTTGTGTCAGTGTCCTTATACCAATGTCTGTAATGCATATCTATTCACACAAAATCGACGCCATGTAGCCTGGATACTAAAATCGTCGCTATATAAATAAAAAAACACATTTCTGATCAGCAAACTCTACAGTAAAAACGTAAATATTTGAGAACTCCAGCACAGAAATGATGTTAGTAGCAAATATTGACACAAAAAAGGATATTTCTCGAACAAATGGAGCAGGAAAGTATCGCCCCTACTTTACTTGCCTTAAAACCCCCGACATGTAATATCTCAAGTAAAAGTATAAAAATGAATTTTGTTGGGGTTTGAAGAGTGGAGTCATCACTGATATACAGGATGTATTCCTTAGGGCTAAGCCTGTTTCTGCTGGCAGGATTACTGTATTGCTGTGTTGCAGGACTACCAATGGAAACAAGTGCCAGAGTAGTGAGTGCAGTCCTCGACTTCTACCGCTCATCCTGCGTCATATTCGTACAAAGTAACAGCGAAGGTAAGTACATTGCTGGGTGAAGCCACACTTTGTCTTACGACGAGCACTTGGAACTGTGAAGACGCTGAATAAAAACAGTTCAGTACTGCCGTCCGTTACAATGACCACGCTAACGAAGGGCCTTCTGCCTTCAACGATTCAAACCCTGGGACGGTGGGTCGAATTCAGATTTGAGCACGGATGTATGTCTGACTTTCTTCCCGTGTTAGTGTTTTCTTATGTGGAGAGAAAAAGTGAAAAAGAAGTAGTAAAAGGAGATCACAAACTTAACAGTCAGAGCGGTAGAAGGACCTGAGATTCAACACTGTGAACACCAAACTAAGAAAGAGTTCTCTAAAACAAAGCTTGGGTGCCCATGATCCATTTAGGTCAAACATAAAGCAGAAAGCCTTAACAAAAACACATAACTGCTTAAAACGAATATTTCTGTAACCTGTCTTTCAATTAAGTTATTGTCTAAAAGTTTCCAAAAAATGCATCATACATTTAACCATTGTTTAAAGTTATTACAAAATCACTCTATACGTATTCCGATATGCCTCGGAGGCAGCCACTGCGATCATCACGGAAATGTCACCTTGTAACCTGAAACACTGCTGTTATAAAACACAGACTGTGTCTGAAAGACTGTTCTTAACTTCACAACTCCTCACAATTATAAGTAACAGCTACGCATAGCACTTCCTATCATCAAAATTATTTCTATTAGGTAGAATCCTTATAGTAACGTATTTAAAACTTTGGAAGCACGTACTGTGCGTGGGTTCTGTTCCGGTAACCGCCCTCTCCCACTAACCGACTAAGTGTCCCTATCATTACAGTATTCAACGCGCTTCTCGGTGATTGCCAAAGACTGTACAGAATTAATTTTAAGACATGAGTTACATGGCCACGAATGGTTGTTGGCCACTGAACTCTCTGTTTCAGATTCGCTGCAGTACTTCAAATTGCACGTCGAGCTCCAGAAGCATGTGACGCAGTATTCTTTCACCACGACATTTCCTGGATATAAAATGAGCGATAATATCCAGCAAACCCAGTGTCACGACAACCGACCGCTCTACGTCATTTTGTCTGGTGACACAGAGACACAACTGCTCTTATCACAGGTGACACATTTTTCCTTTGTTGCTGCATAAACTTCAGGCCAGGCATTAACTTGGAATCTACGACTCATGCCGGCCAGTGGCGGATGTATGTAGAAATGGAAGCGCATAACGTTCAGTACTAGAAAAAGTTATTCTCTCCTTTTTAAACATTATTGGGACCTTGGTCGAGTGGTGAATCTACCGGCTTCCCTAGTCTGACCTAGTGACATATATATTACAGAGTACATACCACGGATTCAAAGTACAATATTAAGAGACTTTATGGAATGCAGACAGAAAAATGTGTCTGTTTCCCGCGTTTCAGTGGCACGGCAGCGCACTGCTGGCCAGACCGGAACAATCGCCACAGTTCTAAACCTTAACACAAAATCGCACATGCCTTATGTTACCGAGAAGGCTGAAGAAATATGGATGTGCCCTGCAGCTGCGTCAGATAACACCCATTTCGAGTCTTTGCCGGTGTAAAACGCTTGAAAATAAACAATTTTTTTTGGAGCATATGCTTATAAAGGACAGAAATGTTGAACTGTATGCCTTCTGTACTCTGAAAGTTTCTACGTTAGACGAAATATCAAGCGCAAAATAATGCTTAAATTTTTATAAAAATTCGACATGATTTTGATAGATAAATATAAAACTGCAGCTATTATATATAGACACAATACGTATGCTGCATATGATGTCATAGTTTTAAATCCCTGGACATGTAAAGTAACCTTTTTGATAACTCCAGAAATAATTTAACATGTATTATTTTACCGACTCGTACACTAAGAAATTATGCATTAGATTTTCAAAAAGTTCCCGACATGTTTCGATGCATGTTACATCATTTTCAGGGAAGCTATGTTAGAACAGTGGGGAACCGGCGCTTCGGCAGTTCCCCACTGTTCTAACATAGCTTCCCTGAAGACGATGTAACATGCATCGAAATATGTCGGGAACTTTTTGAAAATCTAATGTATAATTTCTTAGTGTACGAGTTGGTAAAATAATACATGTTAGATTTACACGTACACATGTAAAACTGCAAATTCGAGACATGATTCTTTAAGGCAGAAAAGAAAGTCCGCAAATTGCATTTCGTTATGCCTATTTCTGGTATGTACGTTATCTATGCAAATACAGGTTACACTCGGTTTAAGAAGGTTTGTTTTGCGACGATTCACAATACCGACGGTTCTGAAACCAGAAGGCCAAAAATAAAAAAAAACTATAAAGAATTTAAAAAATGAGAAACTATGAATACCGGATATGATGTAGAGGAACAACACAGCGAATAAGAGATGACAGGTATCCCCTTCTACCATCTAAGCCAATCAGGGATGAGGTGGCAGGAGATAAGAGCAGAGGAACACTCACTTCGCTTGTTGGTGTCCTCTTTATTGGTCACTATTCTAGCGTCAGTTTGTGAGCGTTAATTAAAAACTGTTGATTAAATTAATAAAACAAGAGTCGCCGTGCCTAGTAAGAAAAGTGCAGGGACTTCGTCAGAGAAGTAAAATCTCTGCATTACGCCACTGTCAAGAAAGATAAACGCAGGGATTTTACAGTGCCGCTTATGGAAAAAAAGATAAACGCAGGGACGTTAAAGTGCCGCTTATGGAAAAAAAGATAAAGACAGGGACGTTACAGTGCCGCTTATGGAAAAAAAGATAAAGGCAGGGACGTTACAGTGCCGCTTATGGAAAAAAAGATAAACGCAGGGACGTTACAGTGCCGCTTATGGAAAAAAGATAAACGCAGGGACGTTACAGTGTCGCTTATGGAAAAAAAGATAAACGTAGGGACGTTACAGTGCCGCTTATGGAAAAAAAAGATAAATGCAGGGACGTTACAGTGTCGCTTATGGAAAAAAAGATAAATGCAGGAACGTTACAGTGCCGCTTATGGGAAAAAAGATAAACGTAGGGACGTTAGAGTGCCGCTTATGGAAAAAAAGATAAACGCAGGGACGTTAGAGTGTCGCTTATGGAAAAAAAGATAAACGCAGGGACGTTACAGTGCCGCTTATGGAAAAAAAGATAAACGTAGGGACGTTACAGTGCCGCTTATGGAAAAAAAGATAAATGCAGGGACGTTACAGTGTCGCTTATGGAAAAAAAGATAAATGCAGGGGCGTTACAGTGCCGCTTATGGGAAAAAACATAAACGTAGGGACGTTACAGTGCCGCTTATGGAAAAAAAGATAAACGCAGGGACGTTAGAGTGCCGCTTATGGAAAAAAAGATAAACGCAGGGACGTTACAGTGCCTGTTCTGGAAAAAAAGATAAACGCAGGGACGTTACAGTGCCGCTTATGGAAAAAAAGATAAGCGCAGGGACGTTACAGTGCCTGTTCTGGAAAAAAAGATAAACGCAGGGACGTTACAGTGCCGCTTATGGAAAAAAAGATAAGCGCAGGGACTTTACAGTGCCGCTTATGGAAAAAAAACTTCCGGTCTGGGTTTCGAACGCATCGAAGTAAATATACAAAATTTAGTTTTTTTAGTTAATGAAATTTAGTTTGGTTATTTTATACTGTATTTTGGTTAATTGATTTATATTCATAAAACGCTGTTCTCACGTTCACACCATTCATTTCAGAGCTGTAAGTACAATAATATCATTATTACTTACATCAGTTTTGAGAGGGGCCTGGAACGTAAATCATTGTCTTCTCACTGACTTGAATTGTATAATTATGTTAATTTACGCCGATTCTTTTTTTTTTTTTGCGACAGTTCCTTCAGGAACGGAACCCCGTCGTAAACCGAGGGCTGCGTGTATATACTGATCAGCAGTCAGACATACTTTTATAATCTTTGGCCCAGGTTTCGAAATTTGATTTTTAATAGGCTTACGCTATGTTCGGTCTGGGCATGGGGCTAGCCACCCCATCCCCTTCTACCGCCAAGGCTAACGAAAGGGTAGATTTGTACCTATACCCCCCCTTGGGCCTTACTGGACCGTATAGGGTCCCCTTTCTACGCTATGTTATTCCCTTCAACAGTTTTAGTAACTTAGAAGGATTGTTTTATTTTTAACTCACTCTTAACGAGTTAAAACCTGGTAACGTCTCCATTTAACAATATTTCAGTTATCCACGAAGTACAGGCTTTCTTCTGGCAGATGGGTTATGTTTATGGACGCTTCGACATCTGTCGACGAATTCTTTAGCAACATTTATATCCCGCTTGATTGTGAGTACATAGTGGCTCAGTACTCAGAAGGGAAGGAAGGAAGACACATGGAGATATTACTTACTGAGTTCTACCACGTCCTTCCCAACCTACAGCAACTGCACAAGTACCAAGTTGGTCACTGGACCGTCCATGGTGGTCTTGCTTGGACTAGACTCTCTATATACCAGCGGAGAGATTTTCATGGCATTACACTAACAGGGGCTAAACTGTACGGAGTAAGCCAACAGGAAGTTTTGCTACATTCTTATACTAGAACACAGTACTGAGGTTACAGAAAGAAGTCTCAAGGACGGCGGAAATGACGACGCTTAAGGATTTCTCCTGTCTGTCTATTGTTGCATTTCCCTTCGTCCCCCTCTGGCTTATACAAACTAACCCAAGGCGCTTGTTCCTAGTGAAGGATAACATTTGGTTTTCACTGGATATTCTTTTAAACAGAATGGCTAGAAGACTGGAGAGAAATACAAAGAAGAAATTTGAAGCGGAAAGTGCAAGAGGTCGCGGGTGATACGGAAGAATGTGACCTATGGGACTTATTTCTGTAGCCTCAGTGCCTTTAGTATAATGTCAACGCAATTTTTACCTTCTAGGATGCATGATTCCCAAGTGTTGTTGGAAACCCTTGGTGTGTGTATTATTTGACATGCTAGAAAACAGAACATTTTAAAAATCAAGACATTCTGCAGGTCTTTGAATGAAGATTGTGTATAAAGTGACTCAATCGTGAGAAAAATTTCTACTTATGTACGACGTACGTTTGCGCGCAAAGATGTATTTAAGATTACATTTCTCAATTTAGGGAAAGTCAAATAATATTGTTCTAACTGTATCGAATAATTGCACAGATCTGCACTCTTCTGGGATATTACGCGGCGTGATGTTGCAAACAATTACCACATCACGCCGCGTAACGTTCCAGAAGAGCACAGATCTCATCAACGTCGCGGTGGAAGCCTGAAATGAAGAATAATTACAAAGTTTACAGGTGTGTATAATATATTATTAAGTTACATGATGTTCCCCGTACCATTTATACAATTGCATCGAAATACTCTCCAGTTATCCGAAGAAGTAGGCTCCAAAGTTAACGTTTGTAACTTGCACTGCCTGGTTCCAATAAATGTCACACTAAATAACGGCAAGTGAGGCATTTCAAATAGCTCAAACGATAAGTTTTCTGCATTGGATTGCCTGGTTGCAAACAAGGTTGTGCACAAACTACAGGAACTGAGGCATTTCAAGTGAGAAGGTGTAAGAAACGAATAATGTAATGTAAACATACGACACAGTCGAAGTTTGGAACCACATGAAAGGTTAGTCCTTCTTATAATGGATGTGTACGTTTGTAAAAATTCTTAAATATCATCAACTTTTGTGTACAGCTACAAGAAATTGTCACGGCAAACAAAGAAAAGAAGTTTACGCTAGAAGAAGAAAACTACAGTGGCAAACTGTGGACCATAACAGAGAAATCTTTGAACTTCACGTACGTATTCTGCTAACACTTTGTTTTGTAAAAAACAAAATTTTACGTCTCGAATAACGGTCGCAATAGTAGAGGAATGCATTGGCTTTTTAATATAAAATCAAAGGTTATCCTTTTAAAAATCTTTATCATTCCCGAAAATATAAACAGATATTATTTCCTAACATCTAAACGGCAAATTTGTGCCTGCTGTTTAGTTCGCTAATCGTCGCAACTAATATTAAAGGTAGACAAGTTAGGAAGTCTAGGCTTAGGGTGATAATTCTGGCAAGTTCTTTCGCTTTGTTTAATTGCCTCAAGAACCCAAAACTTCCGCAAGAATTTTATTAGTCATAAAATGGCAGGTTTCGATGTTCTCTGCACTTTTGTTTTAAAACATTCTTCGCTTCCTCAGATTTAAAGAGTCAGGTTCTAGTTACCGACATCACTAGACACAGATCTTGTTGTAAAGCGTCAGACTGCTCGATTTTAGGAGAAGTTTAAATACGCCGAACAATTTCAATGAAATATCCCAATATGAAATTTCATAAAATTTCTTTTAGTAACTATCAGTTTTGATATGCAGACAGAAGGAGGAACATTTTTATAGTCTAACATTTTGGCTTAGGAAAAAACAAACAATAATTCAATTCTCCATATAAGTATTGGCAAAACAGGCAAAGGGCCAATGACAGCGACAGCGCAAGGAAATAAAAAACATAAATAAAATGACTAACCACAAGTATAACATAAAGATAGAAACCACATAGAATAAGTCCGAAGACAAAAAAGTCCTAATGCCCTTAATTAGCGTAATTAATTTAACAAATCCTGAAGCAAAACAAACATTCCATAGAATACACCAAAATCCATACTGATGCTGCTTTGATAACAAGAGTTTCCTGAAGGCGTGGCGAGAGCATAATCCTGAAATATTGTGTAGTGAAGTGTAAATCCAGAATGCCCCTGGACAACGTTTAGCGTGCTAGAAATGTATACTGCATATGAATGTAAGGTATAAATCTAAGAGTTTAAATTCTGTCATCGTTTTTTCCCGGTGTAGACAGTCACTAATATAGTTACGGAAGCTTAAGCCAGGTTTCTGTGTTCGCAGGAAAAAATATCTTTTGATACAGTCTAAAAATAAGTTTCTTGTTCTGCCCTTTAAATTTTAGCTCTAAGTAGCAGCGTCACTTATTCTATCTAGGCGACTTTCAAGAATTTCCAAGTTTATGGCTTCCATATTCAGCACAAAAGTGACTCCAGGGTAGACCTCAAAGTCTACAGTGCATAATGTGTAAAGTATGCGTAGCAGGGATAGGCCTATAGCCAGAAATGGGATTTGAAATATTCTCTTTGAAATTGCAACGGTATTTATTCTAGTGATATAATAAGAACGAGTGCTATAAACATACCTAGAAAGGGGCTGCCGTATGTCTTCTTTTCCTTAAACATGTCCCTTTTTCGACACCAAAATTTTCCGTCCAGGTGGATTTTTTTAAATTTGTACAAATATCCGGGTTTATGATCATTTTTTATTTCTTAAAGCTTTTAAATTGTCTGTTGGTACTGAAAAAACAACTGTACCACTTGTTTAAAATAAATGCATGATTATAATATTATATTATCATTGTCCGAGTAAAAGAACATAGGAGGTCAACAGCTGACCTTCGGAAGGTCCCGGAAAACTTCGGTGCGGAAATTGTGAGCAACTTGAACTCAGTCGAAAACATATTTAAATATATTCTGCTCTGAATTTTTTACCTATAAACTTTAAAGAAATCAGACAAATCCTGAGAGGGACTTTTATTTAACAACATTTAGTGTGTATTCCCTTTTCTAAACTCCGTTTTCGCTGATATCCTCTTTTTCATAGTTTATAAGCGTGGAATGTCCTCTTTTCTTGCAACGGATATCTGGTAACACTTAGCTACGACCGACGATAATTGGTGATTGTGGGCTAATGTCACCGCCATGAGAATTTCATATCTCAAGACGACAGAAAAATTTCCTCTAGCACGTCTGCAAACACAGCCGTTAGGCTTTCTATCAGTCGCCTACTTTTTTGTTAAAACTGACGCGCGTGATCACGTGAGCGTGCAGACACACACACACACCACACACTCACACACAGACCCACACTCACGCCCAAACTCACTCACACACTCACACACACACACACTCACACACACACACCACACACTCACACACACCACAC